>MKEJ01004238.1:0-17996 GCA_001753735.1 Embelia ribes
AACAAAAATATTAAATTTATTTTATTTTATATTAAAAAATATAAATTTGTTATTTTTATTATATTTAAATATTTAATTGTAAAATATATCAAATAAACGTATCCCATTAAAATATACAATAATTGTGGACGAATAAAATAAATAGTTTGAAAGATATTTTTGATAAATATCTCTAGAGCAAATTTTGCCTACACCCTCTGTTATTTAGTTTAACACAAGGTAACTACCTTGATTTTGAAGAAATTACGCCGATTCCCTTCAGGTTTCAAACGTATTTAGTTTTTAAATAAAAAAAATTAAAAAAAATTAGCTTGGAATAAAAATTGGCTGCACCTAGCCTCATATTTTTAAGCGTTCCAGGTGATCAGTAACAAGTTGCACAATTACATACGGTCATTTAAAAAAAAAATGGAATTAAAAGCTGTAACAAAACAAACAACAGTATTATTCTTGGCAAGTGTTTCCTCCGTAATTGTTAAGTGCTCAACTTGATTGCTCCAATTGGTACTTCGTGAATTATAGCCTATCTAGAACCAGATATATAATAGCATCAATTATAAACTGAATTTTGACAACTCAGTAATGACCATGTAATCCAGGAATACCAAATCTGGAAAAATGTAGTTTGTAAAATAAAAATGCGATGGGTTCACATTACAACACGTTGCATCATTGTACTGTAATTGGGTGAATGGATATAAATTTATTGAATACCATTTCCTAGAGTTAATACTTGAATATCTATGGTTGCGTAAACCTTAGTAGACTAGACCAACAAATAAAAATTCCTAAACTAGTTAAAAAAAAAAAATTTAGTTATTGAGCTCCGCTCATGCTTCCTCTTATATCTATTTGTCCTCCGAGTTTTTCGAATTTTCACTCTTCTATGATTCCACGGTCGCTCTACCATACTCCTGGTAGCGCGATCAGGTGACCTATATATTTAACTATTCTTTTTGTATGTACACGATCCAAATATATGCAGTGATAGTAGGCATCATCCATCATAAGATCAGGATCAACGGCCTAGGATCAATCAATCATAGTCGCCCGCCCCGGTCGCGGCCGGCCCCTCGCCCACCCTGGCCCCCCCGCCCGCCGGCCTCCCGCACCCCCCNNAAAATAGTATAAGGGTGAGGTATTACCATTTAATCATAAAAATATAATTTTTTAAATAAAATTACAAAGTTATTATTCAAATTTTTTATTATAAAATTTTATTTTTATAATTAAAAATTTATATCAACCTTGCTCCAAGTTAGAAACCCATTTCCCTAGATACTTCACCCAAGAAGAAAACACCATCACCCATCTTTTCAAACAAGACTAGTCTATAACTCAACTTACACCATCTGCATAAAGCATATCCCCTCCCTTCAAATAACCTATTTGTCTACCTACACAAGTAGCTGACTAAACTTGTATTTTCTAAAAGAATTACTGATAGTGTATTTCTATATCTGGAGCAAAATAGTTTTCTCTGAAAATCCAAATCCAACCATATAAGCTTCATGAAGCCCTTATTTCTTCTGCCTTTTACTCACATATTTTCAACATTTTGCAAGGCAACATACCACCATTTTGAGGATAAAACACCCGTTATGAATTCCTATTATAATTTTATTGATGATTCAAACTCACAATATAATTTATTTTTCCTATGTGATTCTTGATGCATACTTATTTCCAAATTGGCCTTAGGTAGCTATGTAATTCTTATACTTGACAGCAAATTGATAGAAACTAGTATGCATTTTTCAAAATTTCGAAAACTTACATTACGTTGTGCTGAGTACTATATTTATAAGCGACTTTTGAAAAGCAACAACATTGGTAAAATGGACCTTGATTTGTTACCTCAATCTTTTTGTAGATGCATATGTGGGGGCATGGATCTCAATATAGAAAAGGTCCTGAATCATTGAGGGGAACTCAACCAACCGGCATGCTTAGGCTCCCATGCTATTGTTGTGCACCGGGGTGTAGGAACAACATTGATCACCCAAGATCAAAGCCCCTCAAAGACTTTAGAACCCTACAAACTCACTACAAGAGAAAGCATGGGACAAAGCCATTCATGTGTAGGAAATGTAACAAACCCTTTGCTGTGAGAGGGGATTGGAGAACCCATGAGAAGAATTGTGGGAAGCTTTGGTACTGCATTTGCGGATCTGATTTTAAGCACAAGAGGTCTCTCAAGGATCATATAAAGGCCTTTGGGCATGGCCACCAAGCTTTTGGTGTTGATGGGTTTGAAGAAGATGATGAACCGGCTTCTGAGGTTGAGCAAGATGATGAATTCATGCAGTAGTACCATGGGTGCGAATAATGGGTTTAGTTTGGATCCACTGACAGTGACACATCTCTTGCCACAAGCTGTATTGGATGCATGATACAACAGGATGTGTCATGCATCCAAGGCAGCTTATGTAGAATAAAAGTATTTCCGTTGTTACGTTAGTAGATCAATATTAAGCTCTGAAATAAATTTGGTGATGATAGGTCCTTTGGGAATTCTAGTTGCTATGAAGATGATTAAGTATATAAGGTTAGTTGAAGTAGTTGGGGAGAGCCACTTTTGATTTAAATTTCTTAGGTTTTCATTGTTGTTGTCGGATCCAAAATCGAATGAATGTTTGAATGACAAGTTGTGGTTGTTTATTACCTTTTTATAAATTTACATTATGCTTGGTACATTAAATTGTGAGCAAATGAATCACTTAAGGTAAAAGAGCTTAAGTGATAGAATTTGCATTTGGCCATCATAACTAATTTCAAATGTAATTATAAGCCCTAATATAAAAAATTAAAATTTCCACTTTCTTTTTGCTTATTGTTATAAAGGCATTTTTTAATATGACAAACAAATGCTAGTATTACAAAATAATTTAATGTTAGTACTATTTAGATATAATTTTTTTGGTTTAACAAAACCCTTATTTCCTTAGTGAAACAAATGAGATAAGAAGAAAAATATACTTCTATGTGCAAGATAAAGAATATTAATTTGTTTTTGTTTTCTACTTTTTTAACAAATTTTTACTCCAAATATTGATATAGTTGCACATCGCAATTTTGATTGGATTTTTTAAGTTAGTAACAAGTCCCAATGCTGCTCATAAAGGGAATGAAAAGATGACAATATGGGCAATAAAAATTGGAGACAAGTTCCTTCAATTGTGGCAAAGTTTGGCCAAGGTGGTCTGGTATCTAAAACAAACATTTGTCAATAAACCAAGTGACACATCATATGCATGTTATTTGGCCAATGCCAACCTTTACTAGACCTTGGCCAATAAGAGATTTTTCTATCGAGTTTTTAATTTTAGAAAATAGGTTGAGTTTGGTATGAGTGACTTGATAATATATATACTTTGTTTCTCCTAAATCTCAATAGGTAGGTAGAGAAAGGCACTTTTATTGCACCTGCATTAAACTATCTATAATGCTCCATAATAGAAAGAAAAACTCTCATTATTAGTTAGCTTTATATGATTCAAAATTTAAGGTTAATTTCGTTAAGATATTTTTATATTAGTAATTACATATCTTAACTAGAAATCCTATTAACATATATCTAATGTAAAAAGTTATAGACAAAATAAAATCCAGAGAAGAGAGGACAAGGAAATATCAGCACATTTTTTTGTATATAATGAATTGTTGTTATACTAGTATGGTGAAACACTATAATTTTAGTATGATCATATAGTATGATTTGGGCCAAAAAATTATCATTATATATTTAAGTAAAATAATAGCTAATGCAATTTGAATGCTATGATTATATACACTATATAAAATTAGTAGGTTCTGGATCATGTTGAAAGGCACCAAGATAGGGCAAATTAAGGCTCCTTTGCTTTTGAGGTTGATGATAGTGGGTGATTCTTTTCAGGCTAAATAGCTATATATCTTTTGGCTTTAATGATTCATATATCCTCCTAATATTATTTATAAGAGTCTTTACCTATCCAAAAAGTTTCAAATTGGTAATACGATAGGATGTGTCCTAGAGAAAAAGCTCACTTTTTTAGAGATTTATAGCATATAATGGATAAGAGGATATTAATTATGTTCCAAATAGTGCAGTTGTTATTGAGTTAGGCTTTTCATAATGCAAATACATCTTCTTTTTTAGGGTGCATATGATACCCTTTTGCTTTTAAGTAGTGGGGATTTGTCTTTGTTGTTAGATGGAACATGTACCAATTTTTAGAATCAATTTCTTGGACAAACCAAATCAAATGGCAATATAACTTTTTAACTTTCTAATTTCATCGTGAAAATAGATGGGTGCTTTGCAAAATATCACTGAAATTCTTTCCATGGAGTAGACCATTTTGTTGGAAAAAAAACTTTAATCACTGAAATTTCATCGTGAAAATAGATGGGTTCAATCTGAAAATTTCTTGGATTGACTCCTTAAGATTTGGGTCGTATTAGTATTTCACGAAAATTTGGAAAGTTAGCCTCTCTTTAACTAAAAAAAACAACTATTTACATGGCTTAGCATTGGGGGCAAATTTTGGGAAAAAGAGTGTCTGACTCAATATTTAGAAGTGTAAAGATGATGCATAATTGTTTAGTCACACAAACAGAATTTTATAATAAAAAAATTTAAAAATAATTTTTTAATTTCATTTGTAAAATTATATTTTTATGGCTAAAAAATCTGCCTCACTACCGTTACACTTTTATAAAAATTATTAGACACTCATCTTCCCAAATTTTGCCCCTCTACACTGTTAGTATGCCCCCACGTACTTCGGATAAGTTAGGTTTTTAATTTCTTTTGTTTCCAAAGTTAAAATGTGTTTGACTGTTTAATATATAAAAAAAATTAGAAAATTGAGTTCATAAATTGCAATCAAACAAGTCCTAAGCATATAGAAGCTCAAGTTATTTATTGATTTAGCATAAATAAATTAAAAAATAAAAATTAGATTTATACAATTTTTTGATTAATCAGAATTAAAGTCTATTATTTGGTTAAAATCTCGTACGAAGGAAACCTTCCATTTTAAGTGAGCTTCAATTGTAGAACGATTTGACATCTCAATACCCTCTTCTGATTCTTTCTTCTCTCTCCCACTGTGCACATATATATTCATCTTTGACTACAAAATTGGCAATAATGACAATGGCGGATAATATGATGGCAAATTGGTTGGTGACCGACCTAATATTATCATACTTTCTCAATGGAAAATACTTTATCTAATCACTTTTTATTTCATTTTAGAAAAATTACCTCATAGCAATTATATTATTAAATAACAGTGTAAATTCTCAACTATGGACTTTTTATAGTGCTAGCGGGAGCGCGCACATACTGCGTGTATATATCACTCAGTTGCTGAAATATTATAATTTTTTCTTTGACGCTTTGAGTGCAATTTCTTTAATTGGTGATTATAATGTGTCAGCCGTGATTTTTCACAACATTATTTATTTAATTAAACTCTTCAAAATATAATGACTATGATAAAAGTCTTTTGCTTTATCATCCATAATTTTGTGTGATAGACAAAATCTCAAAAACGAAAGTCTCCACAAAAATTCCAAAATTTACACCTAATTATTAGTCAATGAAAAAATTTGAACAAAACCATTAATAAGTTAAGCCCAATATCTTTGCGATCATCTTGTCATGAGATCATCCAAGTTCACTCAATGTTATAAATTGACATCCAAAAATAAAAAATATATGATTTGCCTATTAATTTTTAAATAATTAACTATATTATAAACATAAATATTTGTTCTAACATCTACCGGTGTAAGTTTGTTCCATTTTTGAAATATAATTTACCACAATTTATTACATGATATAAACTTTATAATCTTATCATTGACAATTATTTTAATCTTCTCTTTGTAAAATTTAATTATTACGTAACTAAATATTTATATCAATGAATCAATATAGAAAAGAGAGTATAAAATTCCATTCAAAATTTTTATGTAGAATATAGATTTTAAACTTACAAAATCAGACATCAATCACTCATTACAATATGTATTCTACAAAGTCGCAAGTCTACATAGGCTTATTAATCGGATTGGATGTGACTTGTTTGAACTCGTTTCGATCTTACTTGATGCTTCTTAGTGTAATTACTTCATTGAATTGCAAAATAGCTCAAATTTTTTAGATAGCGGTTGACATATTGATAATAGGTTTGAGTACATAGCACATGTTTTCATATTTTAATTTTACAATAAAATGATTTAATAAATGCAAAATATTTGCTTCAATTATTATGATATCATCTGATTAGATTACAAGAAGATTTATCTACATGGTTATGAATAAATAGAAAGATATACTAACATTTATCAACAAGGGTTGTGATATACTTATCAATAGATTAAGATGGCTTTTTAAATTTACAAATATGACCTTATATGGTTGAACTCTATAAAAAAGTATGACATATTAGGGGAGTTGGTACTTTTAGAATAGAATTAGATTATTTTCTAAAAACCTTGGAAGCCTTAAAAATTGTAAAATCGGCGAAATTATATCATAACTGAAAATTTGACAATTATTATAAAGGAGATACGTACATCAAATTCCAATCCTACTAGAAATTACTAATTACAAGATTTATGGAAATTAATTACTTATCAACAATACAAATATTAAATAATTCAAATAAATATTGTAAGTTTCAATGATATATTTTTTAGACTTACCTAGTGTACTAAGATAAAGTGTTGGGATTCTATTCTTCACAAAACAAAAAATCAATTTTATTGCAAGCAAACGTAAGCTTACTGAGTACTCTTGTGGCACCAATTATCAAAACTCAATTTAGAAAGATAAGTTCTACTATCTGTTGATTATGTATATGTACAAAGCTTGGTTACTCGAAGTGCCGGTTTCCGTTTTCCTTTTTTTTATATATTTTTATACCGCATTTTTGTTTTCGTTTTCGTTTCTCCTATCGATTCCCGCTTCCGTTCCCAATTCAACAACTATGGTAGAAACTATTCAAACATTGTAAATTTACTTAAATATTTATAACTTGTGTGCAATGTACAATTACACATACTTATTACTAATATACTACAATTAAACAGTCTAAAGAAACCTCATCCCAAGACATATATATTAACCAATATAATTTACTTTATTTTCCATTGCATTTATACCATTGTTAACATCACCAAATCCTTCTTAAGGAAAACAAATATTTAATAAATACTTTGTATTCATATTCTGGAACAAAAGCAGACAGTTTTGTCCCCCTTGGCACGAATTACTAGATTTCTGTGTTACTATTTATTTCTCATCCCAAGACATAGTTAACTTTAGAAGAAGATTTGCAGCAGAGCAAGCCATGCACAGAAGAGAGAGAGGGGTAGAGAGCGAGGGATTTTTTTTTAATTTTAAAAAAATTAAAAAATTTAATATAGATGCATTAATTTTTTTAATTAAAAATAAATAGATTTATTTGTTTAAAATTTGAAAACAAACAAACCCTCACGTGTTGCAATTGATTTCAACTTTTACTACCATAACGTAGCTCACGTTTCTTTTCTTTATGCATTTGGACGGTTTTGTACATATTCTTATTAATTCTGCATGACCTGCAATTAGGGAACTAAAATTTTTTAGTCATGACAAATTGTGTATAGAAGAATTAAATATAGTAATCATAAATATATTCAACGTCTGAAGAGGAACACATATAAGAGGAAACTGTATCAATAAAAATAATGTGGAAACAAATTGTTCCACATTTTTTAACAAAAATGGACCCCAGTCAATATACCATATGTTCTTTAATTAATTTATACATTTGCATAAGTATCATATACGAGGGAGTTGATAGACATGAGAGAGGATCTTAAGCCCTTGTAATTGATGGGGATATAATTCACTAGTGAACATTTTTTTGGACACTATCTTTTGCTCGTTGATTTTGCGGTTCTGATATCAACTATTTAATTGGAGTGAAAAAGTTACCAGAAGCTTGTGAAAAATAGGCACATAATTTTAGACAAAAAGTAAAAAGTAAATTTGAATACAAATTACCAACAAAAGTTCAAAACTAAAATTAGATAATTTTTGTTGGACAGTACAATAAAGAAAGTTGTCTTATTGTTTGTGGATGGAATAAGTACTATCTAAAACACTCGCCAATTGAAACGTAAACAACAATTTCTAATTAATCATATAAATAATTCCTGCCCAATTATTTTTTTACCTGCCCGAATTGTTAATTTTCTTTTATGTCATTCTCCTTTATTCCCCCCAAAATGAGGAATAATGAATCAATTTTTCTGAGAGAACATTGCTTCTTTTATATGAATAAATAATTATACTCTAAGGACCCAGTAGATAAAGAAAAAGGGTAAAAGGGAAAATTGAGTCCACCCCATAATTACTATCATTGAAAAGAGAACGTAAATTATCCAAGTGGAACAAAAAATCTTATTTGGATTATAGCTAGCTAGAGAGATCCATGTCATATGACCTAATTGGATATCTCCCATGCTAAAGTTATTTTTCTTCACGCTATTTAATTTTCCGTGAGGATTTATAAAATAAAGATAATTTTAAAAAAACGAATACAATTGTGTCCATTATTTTACGATCATATTTACAATTTTTGTTTTATGCAACAAAGTTTTATCAAACATATACAATTTGAGAGTCGTCGTTGGTATATAGGGTTATTTGGTTGCAACTTTTAATAAAATAAGACTACTTATTTTTTACTATGAAAAAATATGGAAGTATTATACTTAAAACTTATAGTTTAGTTATCCCAAAATAACAAATAAATGCAACTTAAAAGTTGAACAACTAAATACTATTTCAATTTTTTAAAAGCTAAAAAGCTACAGCTTATAAGTTGCAACCGAACAAGCTATAATTGAATGAAACTTGCATGTACCATGGCGCAAATCACAGTGGTTCACGTTTGTAGTCATACATATCATGTATAAACACGACGTATATATTTTATGAACAATCAAATAGAGTTGATTATATTACAAATGAAGAGGAAGAAAGGCTATGTATGTGAGAAAGGGGCAGAGTTGGTGAAAAGAGACAGTGAAATTAGTATACTGGGATATATACATTATTAAAAAGTTGATTAAGTCTACTTACACATCATTCTTACGTTAGGAAAAAGTGAAATTGGTTTTGTTTCGCAGGTAGTTGTAGAAAACAGGTTTAGTTAGTGTCTGTTTGGATTTGCTTCTAGATTTATCTTTTTTTAACTCTTTGTGGCCTTTTATTGTAATTTTTTTTCCTTTCGTTTGTGTGTGTGTGTTAATCACATAAAATCTAAAAAAAATTAAAAAATTAACCAGATAAACCTAATTTCCCCCCATTTTAAAAGTCATGAGATGTTTAAAAACTAAAATAAAAAAATAAACAATTAGATAACTAGTGTTGAAGTTGATTTCTTTCCCTAATTAGTTGTGCTAGTGCTAATCGCGTTTTATTACACCAAATGTATGCGCCATTGGTTTAGGGCTGAGCTGGCACACAGGCTGTGATGATTGGTTGGCATTAAGGCATTGGTTAGTGAGGACTTATAGACGATTGACTCGTGTCAATCAATTCTAACCCACTGTTTAACTATTACAGTACTAGTAGTAATAATAATAATAAAATTGGAGCAAAAAATTGTAGGCATAATTTGTTCACAGATAATTGTATCCATATAATTGTGCTTACAAGAATATATATACAGGAATGGGCTTGCAAATTTTGTGCTTATTTATAGGAACGAAGACGCCCGTGCAAGTATTTTAGAACATAAAACTGTCACCGAAACATAATATCAATCGAAATATGCATAGAAGTATCAAATGCGCGCATATTATTTCACTTTACTCCACAGAAAAAAATAATGAGAAAACACACACACACACATTACTTGTCATGAGCAAAAGCATAAAGCTATTGGCTCTTACTCTTGACCAGTAATCTATTATTCGTCATGCACGCCTTGATTGCGACTAAGTCTGTGCACACCAAACCCTCTTAAACCCAGCAAAGAGAGAGCTTTGCACACTGAGTTATCTATATATCTATAGATGTATAATAGTGTAAGGCCCCATCAAACCAAAACCCAAGCCTTTGATTTGCAACGAATTTCTTTTTCTTGTTGAGTGGCAAAAAATTGCTAAGAACATAAACGTGTTTGTTTTTGTCGAAACTAATGGTTACTGAATCTTTATCTCCACTGTGATTAGCATCAACAAGGTAAAGAAAAACATATCCTCCATCCTTCAGTTTTTGTCGATCGGCATTTTTGAAATGTGTTAAAATCTGTTCCTCAAACTCCCTTTTCGGAAGATAAAGGAAATTGTTGCCCGGCCTTACGTCTTCCGGTGTCAGTTTTATGATTATCATTGGAAAATGTTTGGGGAATAAATGGAACAAAGGGAATAATTATGTTATTTGTAGACTCCTTTATATACTTAGCCGATATCAATTAGAAATTATTACAAGATTCGCGATATTAACAAAATGAGATTTTCCCACGTTTTCTTCCATTTAAAAAACAATATATTCATCATGTTTTGCCATTAATCTTTGTGAACACAATCTTTAAAGGATTCAGATTTTATACATACTGCCATTCAGAATGAGTGACATTGAATTTGTGTGGATGTCGAGACAATATTTTAATGAGTATGGGTCCACAAAATCCTATGTGGCGTATTGTGAATGGCAGTATGTAGAAAATCCTAAATGCATAAAATTTCAATCCATCTTTAAATAGTTCAATGCAATATTTATTAATTTGGCATGATTGATAATACTATCTTTTAACCATTCTCAAATGGTATTGTTCCAAATTTTACATTTTTTAAAGAGAAAATTGATTCATAACAAGATTTTATTACCTCGTTGGGCTTGGTATATTAGGCATGATTGATAATAATATCTTGCTGGTATTGATAAAAATATCTTAAATTATATTGTCCCAAATTTTAGATTTTTGTAAGAGAAAACTGATTCATTAATTTACAAGAGTTTTATTATCTGGTCCGACTTGGTATATTTAGTAAAAATATATATATATATATATGGGCGGGCTTGAAAAAGGCTGTTTACGTAATATTTGAACCGGGCCAGTTTGAGTGTCCTTTTATTTTGAGGGGATAATAAACATCCAGAAAATCATCCTGAGAAAATATATAGGTATTAATATTATATTTTACTTTGAAAATATAATCACCATAAAACATCTAACCAAGTGGAGTAAGTATTGTAAATAATTTTGTTGCCAGTAAGTGAATTTTTTTTCTTTCATTAATTAATTTTCTAGTGCAGAGCGACCATTGTCTTACACTCTTTGGAATTTTTTTATTTTGTTTTCAAAAATTAACTTCATAAAATTTTTGTTGTGCTCAAAAACCACCATTAAAATCAGGGATCCAGAAGTTCTTGATTTTAGTGATTGCAAATACTTATCATTACCTTACCATTCATTATTTCAGGCACAAAATATTTGCAACCCTAAGACAATGCTAAACCACAAAAGCAGGAAAATAGGAATATTTAAGGGGGAGGGGAATCCATTTCTGGAAAATCATTTCTCCCCTATAAAACCCTTTTCACCATCTTCAAATTTTCTTCAGGTCTGCATTCAAGAGAATTTGTACTCCGAAGAAATTAATTATTCTAGAATTCTGCAACAGATAATTATTCGTCATGGACGTGAAGAAAATCGCTTGTGCCGCCCTCATCTCCGCCACTACCATGACTGCTGCCATGGCGGAGCTGTCGGCTCCGGCTCCTGGACCCTCCAGTGATGCCACCACGGCATTCCCCGTTGCTGGCTCTTTGATTGCCAGTTTTGTCATTTGTTGCCATGTACTTCAATTGAGACAAGTTCAAAAAAGGTCAACAAAAGGGCATATAGATGTGCTTGTATCATTGCATTTTTATATTAACGTTGATGGAGTAAAATGAATTGTAAAAAAAAAAAAAAAAAAAACTGCTTTATGTTCCCTGTATGTATCCATTTCGCATTACTTATAATGCATATCTGATTGCAGCACCTCACATCCTATACGCTACAATCGTAACAGCTTTATATTAAATTTGATGATTATAGTTTGAAACGGTCTTTTATATCCCAACTGTTGAATCTAAATTAAAACTGAAACGACAACAGGGAAGTAGGATGTCAAGGACTCCATTACACGAGGATGTGATCCCGTATATGAATCGAACATGGAAGCACTTTGTGACTCTAGAATTATAAAACCAACTCATCCAAAAGCAATTATATCAACGCATAGCAAGAAATCGCTATAGTACATGCATACATGATAGTGGTAACTCAAGAAACATTCCTATAAGCATTTAGATACTCCATACTAGTAATTTGCTTTCGGCACATAACTTGAATACTTGAGAATAAACAAATAAGAAACTCAAAGTGCAAGCCCAAACAGTTCCAATTAGATTACATGTTAATTAGCCACTCCATACAGTTTATCTAACTGCATCGAAGGGGCAAAAAAGGAAAGGAAAAACTAAGTTTGAAGCTGGGGTTCAGACAGTGTAAACCCCCAACGAATACATCTTTTCAAACACTACAAGCTTCTAAAAAAACATTTGCTAACGAACAACTCTCGCAACACGCATGTCAACAACAATGTACAGAGGAGAAGATGAACAAACCTCAAGTTGAAGAATATTTGATTAGGCTTTTAGTCAACCAAATAGCTGTTTCTCTAGATGAAACCACTTCTTCGCCAAACGGTTTTAGCACAGTAGCAAGCTCTTCGAGCTTATCTTGTTTTAGTAACTGTGCACAAAGCTCTAGTAGAGACTCGAGTGCATCCGCTCTTTGCTTGTTTGAGTCGCTCAGAGACGAAACATCGCTAGTTTTCTCATTCATCACTTCGCCTGCATTTTTTACTGTTGCTTTCACCTCACCATTTTCCATTTCGTCCAAACAATTTTGGACTTTTTCATCAGTTTCGTACTCTACCTCAATAATTTCTTCCGGTTGCTGAAAATCTAAGGCATTAGGGGGACCTCTCTTCTCATTTTCTTCATTCTCAAGATTTGGGCTCATTGTAGTTATCTCTTCATCATGCAAGTCATTGCTTTTTGTTTCCGAAGAATTAGAATTCCTCTCGTAGAAATTATCTCCTTGGCGAGAGGTTAACTCACACGTAGTGGCATCTAATTTACAAGGACCCAAATCACCACCTATTGAATCCTCGGGTATGAGAAAGAGATTTTCATCATCTTTTCCATTCAAGGGAATGAATTCATCACTTGAATCTTCATTTTTAGAAGAGACGAGTAAATCAAAAGTAGTAATGTCTTTGCTGCTCAAAGCATCGCTGTTATTGGAGACACTTGGCGAGCAACTTGTGAAATCAACTTTTTTCACAAGGCTGTCCTCTTTTAGGTTTAAGGGAGCTAGCGTGTTTCCATTTTCTTCCATTTTTGGCATGAGATCCGTTTCTCCGTTCTCTTTGCTACTGGTCGATCCGCTAGATGACAGCCTTCTTCTTGGTTTATCTTTGGGACTGGGAAATACTGGGAGAAAGACAGGAGCTGGGTTGTGGCAACGGAGGAGATAGGGCTGAAGATGGGGATGCCGTAAGAGATCAGCAGCCTGCATTACAAAATTGGACAGTGTTGTGTCATTTTATAGCAAAGTTTTTCAAAACAAACCTGGCAACAATGATTTCATCGAAATGGAACATTTTGAGGTGTAAATGAACTTACAGTGGGCCTGTGCTCTGGAGTCTTCCTCAGCAAAGTCTTGATAATTTGTCTCCTGCATTATTAAACAATGAAAATATGATCTGATTGTGAACAATGGGGAGGAATTATGGGGAACAATAAAACTTCATGATCCTTCAGTTTTGGAGATTGAAACATCTCTGAGAGTTTTTTTCCAAAAACAACAATAACTTCTCAGACAAAAAGATTTATTTATGACTTTGGCAAGAGGTTTTCACCCTCTACAGCAAAGATGCACACTAATACAATTCATAGTCACATTATATAGCCTTGTGTCAAAACTCAAGAACATTTATATAATAATATAAAAGCCAGGTCTCGTGCCGAGAACGCAACAAGTGGCACTCTAATTTTGTGCCAAGTGGTAGCCCAAATACAAGAAGTGTAAAACCAATTTGATGGCCTACCGTTACACACACTTGGTGCATAACTTACAATTCTGGAGTACAACACGAGTAATTCTAGAGTTACAATTCTGCTATGATTTCAAATGACAATTTACTACAAGTATGTATTGTTTAACTTATTGAATGAGGAAGTTTATAATGAATCATGAGAAAAATGTAATTTGTATTAAATAAAAATTCAAAATTCAATTGGCATTATAAATTAGCAGTATTACTTGAAGTGATTGAACCAAAAGCCAAAAAAGTAAGAGAACAAATATATAAATTCTAACTTAAAAATAAAGTACTACGTTGTGTTTTCTCAAGGTCATATTTTTCTGAAAAAAATTATAAGCATCGGCTCCTTAAAATTTTCTTTTTCACCTTCAAGTAGACTCACATATTCTTAAAATAAAAATACAACTTCAACTCCCTAAATTTATTTTTTTACCTTCAAATGGACTCATATATTCTGAAAAAAAAAATACAATCAAAATATAACATCTCATTTTCATTTCGTTCAGAAATCCGATTATGACTATGAAATCAATTAAAAAATGTATAAAGGAGTAAATATAATAATTGTTGCACGTCAATCACAATGATATAATTATTTAGGTAAATAGAAAATTCTAATATAATATTCATGTTCAATTATATATAATAATAAAAATAAAAACGTAACCCCGCAAATAAAAAGCATAAAATTCAAAATAATAATTTCCCCTTTTTCTTATATAAATGTAAATGTTTAAATACTTATTAGATACTACCATTACTTTTTTCCAATCATAATTAAGTTTTTCCTTTTTCTTATTTATATATATATAAATGTTTAAATAATTATTAGATACCAACGTTACTTTTTTTCAATCACAATTATCCAGAAAAATCAACTCATTAAGAAAAATCATTAATAACATAATAAATTCGATTCAACTCATTACGAAAAATCATTCAAATTCCATCAGTTTTTTTACATCAAATTGTTCAGATTTCAAGGCGATGCATTTATTTCTCTATAAGTATGTATTTATTTGTTCAAGATAAATTATTCAAATTCCATCCATTATTTTACTTCAAAATTTTCAAATTTAAAAATATTGTAACGGCTAACACCATTCTCTCTCTATTTTTAGTTCCATATTAGATAGTTATTAGGTACTACAGTTACTTTTTTTCAATTATAATTATTAATATAATTAAATGAATGATAAATATTGTTAAATTACCGATGTATAAAAGCCTCTTAGCAAAACTAAAGAGTAGGAAAATCATTCATGTCACTTAATAATTTTCAATTGCAAGTCATTAATAACATAATAAATTCAATTCAATTCAATGCATGATAAATAGTTACTAGGAAAAAAAAGAATTCCATAAGATAAATGATTTTCATTTATAAGTTTATATTGTTACTGCATATATAACAAAAAACTTAGGTTACCTATCAAATTTTTAATTTAAAAAGTGATCTTTCAATTCAAATTATAAAATCATATTACTCACAAATTAGAAAGTCACCCTATACATTGGTATAACCTAAGATTAGATCTAAATTCATGTTTCATGATTTTGCATATTACTATGGAATTATTTAAATGTACAGTTCATATAAAAGTATTTTTAAATTAGTTTATTAGCCAAGAAAAAGTTACACACAAATTGTTTTCTTTGATTGTTTCTATGTCTGGATACTATTCCAACCAAAATTTAATGTACTAGTGTATTTTATGCTATCAGCAAATCATTCCTTCACAATTGAAAAAAAAAATTTGATTTCACATATTGATTAATCATAAACAAAAATTTCTATTTATGAAAGTTTTGTGGGTAGAGAATATTTATCCATATAATTAATATCTCTGCTCAATAGATTTATGCACAAAAGAAACAATTTAAAAATAATTAATAAATATAAAAAATAAATAAATTTCACTTGCAATGCTTGGGCTTCACACTAGTTACTCTATAAAAGGTCAAGAGCAAAGGAAGTCACATATGCATAGGAATAATTTTTTATGATAAAACCTAAGGTTGGTTAACCGTCTCAAGAAAAAGGAACTTACAATGTGGATGAATATACAATTGGGAGTGGAGAAATCAAGGATCTGTTAATCTTGTTGATAAGTCCAGCCACGTCCTGTCAATTTAAAAGGCGGATTTACACTAACTTTCTACCTAATCGGCTGACCAGATATTCAATGCTTTCCGACATTCACAACGAATGAAAGCTACTTACAAGAGCCTTGAATGCCGGTTGATGGGCAGCTATCTCAAACATACAGCAGCCTAAAACAAGACAAAAATGAATGAGAGTAAAATATGTAATCTATACACTAGAAGATTAATGCATCTTTAGTAGCTAGTTCATAATGTAGACGGCCTTTTTGTAATGACTGTGAATACTAAGCTTTGGAATGACTGGTTTGCAAAACCGACACATGCAACAAGCTAATACCACTAAGTAGGTAACTTACCAAGAGACCACATATCAGATTTATAGCCATAAGGAATATTTTCAAGGAGCTCAGGACACATGAAATTGGGAGGGGGAGTTCCAACAACCTACAAGAGACAGGTTCCAAAAAAAATCACACAAAAGGCAGTTATCAACAAGTTTACTTTGCTTCCACTAAAAGAATAGTCATTTACTTTACGACTAAATATTGCAGATGGAGCAGAGTCTTCGGTATTGAGTAGTTTTGTAAGTCCAAAGTCACCTATGCAACCAGTGCAAGAAGAAAGCAGTTTAGGCAGAAGTGGAAACAAGAGTGATAACAGATAAACAGAGAGAGTGAGAATGTAATATCTTGTGAGTTTTCCCTTCTCACCTAGCCGAATTTCATTCTCTTTGGTGAGAAAAATATTAGAGCACTGCAATTGATGAGTTTAAGTTAGAACTGGCATTTATTTTACAATATAATAGTAATACATCATACGCATATATACCTTCAGATCCCCGTGAACGACACGATTGGAATGCAGGTAGTCTATGGCTAGTAACAGTTGAGTCATCCATTTACATAGTTTCTGAAAACAAAGTACAGTAAGCAACTCGACTAATACGAATAGGTGCCAAATTAGCCAGTAATCCAAACTAACGTAACATTAGTTCTTATTACCTCTTCCGAAAATGGTTTTCCCCTGGCCTTCCTCATTATTTCAGTCCTGAAATTCACAAAATGATTCTAATACCCCTATCCAATCTTTTTATCGAAAGTAAGAAGGGAAAACATATACAATGTAGAGATGCGTATATGAATTACCTTTAAATTGCTTCTAATCTAAAAGTTTTGAAATTTGAAATTCTATTCGCTTTTGCCATAAAATTCCAAATCTAATAGATTTAACCTGTGATTACTGTTAACTTACATGTCACCTCCTTCACAGTAGTCAGTCACAACACATAAATGGGTTCCCTGCACGTTGAAATTAAAAAGACTGTTAGCAAAGGGTAAAACCCAGTAACTCTTATCTAATTCTCTAAGTAGCAATGTCAGCTAAACAATTATTCAAAGTAAATGGTCGTATAAAAAAAATGATGTCCTCAGAGCTAATTGGATCATGGGGAAAGAAAACAAACACTAAACAGTCAAATTATTGCTGCGCTGATGCAGTATTTTCTACACAGATCTGTAAAGAAAGGACTATTCATTTACCTTATCAATCCAAGCATCTTTGACCTCCACGATATAAGGATGATTTAGTTTAGCCATCAAGTTCATCTAAAACAACAAAAAAAATGGAGATGATAGGAAATGATTTTAGTCCTGCATACCTTTTTGATTTCAAACCCAAATCAAAACTCATGTACAATCTAAGAAGCACAGATACAGCTGCGGGTGCGGGTG
>MKEJ01004239.1:0-10618 GCA_001753735.1 Embelia ribes
TTCGAATAGTGGCTTGGGTCCGTTCAAATGGTGGTGTTTACCCATTCAAATGGTACCACCATTAAAATGGTAGTATTGGACTGTTCAAACGATCTATTGCATAATGATCACAACTGAACTTGTTTACAAAGAAAGAAGTAATAATGCATCCATATTTAACCCTAATTAGACAATGAAAAATGGTCATAAATAGACATTACATGATTGAGAACATGATAAATAAGTTGAGGTAATTGAATATTAAAATTATTGCATGTCTTACATATTGAATTGAACATTGGCATGGTTGTGATAGAATTTGGTTATAGGACTGTTTACTCCAAAAGCTTATGATGTATGTAGTTGTGGTTGTTGGTATGCAGAGGAACGCATATTCTGTGGTGGCCATGACAAGCTGAGGAGCGTATATTTTGCGAAGGTCATGACACATGGGAAACATATATTTTGTGTTGGTCATGGTGTACGGAGTCCGTGTGGTTCATATCCTATGAGTACTCATCTCTCGACCTACGAAGTCCATGGTGACCGTTGGCCTCAGAAACGTATTTCTGAGTGGTCAGTGGGATGCGAGAGGACTGCATATCCCAGCGGTTGATTGTGATGACTATATGGTGGTTGGGGTATGGTTAGCTGTAGTAGTATATTTTCAGCTGATGATGTATTTATTCTCTTATACTTTATTATTGTTGTAGTCGAATATATTTTCATACATTCGTTCTTTCATTAGAATTGTATCCATTTTCTAACTCGCGACTGCTTGGTTGGTTTTTCAACTATTATTTTGTATAAAAATGCTAAGCAGAGCCAGGGGTTGAAAGTCATGAAAATTAGGGTTAGGATAGGTTGGAGCTCACTTGGGGATGGTTGGACTTTACTTTTCTTTTAGTAGTTTATTCTCTTCAGACAGTTGTAGCCCTATGGGCCTAGATGATGTATTGCTTTTTTTTTTTTTTTTTTTCCAGTTGTCTTGAAATAAAGATATAAGACCATAAAACATGATAATAAGACCGATTGGGTTGTGGTTGTTTCTTTTACATTGGAGCAGTTTTCAATAATAAATTATAATTGTTCGCTATCTTGTTTTATCATATGTGTTGGATGGAGGTTGGCAGTACACTAAGGGTTATTTAGAAATCCCGGGTTGTTATAATTCCTGTCCAGATTTTACAATCCTGTTAAATTAACACTCATTAGGGAATCAACTAACTGCATTACTCACCTTAGGGTAAGAAAACAATAAGCTACTCATCACTAAATTATTGAAAACAACTATTTCAATAACGACTACTTTAAAAGAAAACTTTCTTTTAATTCAAAACAATAACAAAAATAAAGAGTAGTCGCAACTCAATAACAAAAACTTAAACTAGGAATCATGCCAATACCTAAATAACTACAACAGTCCAGATATGCAATAAAAGAAAATAAACTTAAAGCACGAAATTAACAATTAAACCAAAAATAAACAACTTATTGATAATTGAAAGCTTAGAAGATTCGAGTATGCTAATAACCAGTAGAAGAAGAAAGAACAACAAGATTGTAGAGTTGTCATGCCCCAACAATAATTTCCCCCAAAATTTCCCCAAAGTCTCCAAAACAAAAAGAAAAGAAAAGTGATGGTAAACTCTAAGTAGTCTAGGGTTTTAATGTTTCATAATGTTGTGAGATTAAATCCTAGCAATTGAATATATTTTACATTAAAAATTCAGAATTATAATAACAACGCTTAAGGAAATAAATTGAGGCTCAAAACCAAAAAGGATATTCTTTGTCTACTAAACTTGTCCGAATGAAATGGAACTCATCTGGATGAAAATCTTGTCCTCATGATCTTTCAACTTAGCTTGATTGTTTCTTCAACTTTTAGCCTTCATTACCTCTTCAATAAGTCTTCAAACACTGTAATACTTCCAATTACTTAGCAAAAAATCTTTGGAAACTTTTCTTATTAGCTTCGCCTTATTTTAGCCCCAAAATAGTGCATTTTATGTCTTTTTACCTGAAATGCAAAATATTTCATGTAATATCACAATTCACCACAAATTATGAATTTATTATACTTAAAACCTACAAATGCATTGATTTTGTATCTTACATGTGTAAAAATTAAGCCCCAATCAACATATTGTTTCTTATTTCATTTTTTATTATTCCAACACATTGTAAACATATAAAAACCTTGGGTTTGAGAAAGAAATAACTTGGAGATTGTTCCAAGATTATTGAGGATTGAGTGGAACTCTTGATCTTGTAAATATAACGCCAACGACAAGGTGGACGTAACCATAGTTGGATGAAACACATTAAAAAATCTTGTGTGTGCTTATGTGTTATCTCTTCTTATTTTCTATTGCTTTTGTTGCCAAAATCACATAACTTTTGCATTGATCTTGGGCATGATATTGATATCGATCAATAATAACAAGTGGTATCGAAGCATTATGTTGGGTGTTTTTTCCGAGTCTTGTTGAAGATTTGGGGGGAGGGGGGGAATTAAATCAAGGTGGGAACCTTGAGTTCTGAAGAAGCTTTGAAATAGGAATGGAAAAGTTTGAAGGATCCGACTTCAACTTCTGGAAGATGCAGATGGAAGATTATCTTTATGGTAAGAATTTTTATAAAACATTGAATGATAAACCTGCTGATATGAATGATGAAGATTGGAAAATTCGAGACAGGAAAGGTCTAGGGGCTATCAGTCTTTCATTGTTAAAAAGGTCATTTTCAATATTATGAAAGAGACTATGACAAAGGGGAGAATGCAAGCTTTAGCTGAAATGCATGAAAAGCCTACTGCTGCAAATGAGGTTCCCCTTATGCATAAGCTTTTTCAACTTGAGAATGAGTGAGACTGCATCTACTGCGGAATACTTAAATGAATTTAACAAAATCATAACTTAGCTTAGTTCCATTAGCATTGAGTTTAATAGAGATTAGAGCTTTGTTATTTTTATCTTCTTCGCCTAATAGTTGGAACATAATTGTCTTCGTGGAGCAGTTTTACAGGGAAGGCAAAGTTAAAGATGAATGATGTTCAAGACTTGGTCTTGGATACGTAAGTTCGTATGAGGGAGAAAAACACTAGTTTGGGTTTGCCTTACCTACCGAAGGTATGGGTAGAACTGCTTCTAAAAATAAGAATGGCCATAACATGGGACGAAACAAGTCTAGAAGGGGACATTCTTCATTGCGCAAGGGGAATATTAAAATTAAGTCTTCGTTAGGGGGCTTGTAGATTCTTTAACATGCGAGGCACAATCCGGTTTTGAATAGGAATCTTATATCTATTGAACAACTTGATGATGAGGGTTACATAGTATCCTTCAATACTGGACTGTGCAAGATCAAGAAAAGAGTTACAATGATAGCTCGTGGTGTAAAGTTGGTCACTCTTTATATGATAGAGCATAGCCGTGAAGCAATAGCAATTGCAAAGACATATTCTAATGTTGATTTGTGGCACTGCAGGGAGGGTCATATGAGTGAGAAATGGATGAAGGTACTTCAGTTAAAGGGGAAGCTATCAAGCATAAAATAGTAAAAATTGGCACATGCGAGAACTGTATTATGGTAAATAGAGGAAAGTGAGTTTCACTGGGCGGGGTAGAATACTGAAGAAAGGGAAATTGGAGTTGGTCCAGACTGACTTTTGGGGTCCAACACCTTTACATCTCTTAGAGTCTTGTACTATTACATGACCTTCATCGACGATTCGGCGAAAAATAAGTCTGATACTTTTCATAAATTCAAATTGTGGAAAACTTTGGTTAAGAATGAGATAAGGCTGAAACTTAAGTGTTTGAGATTTGACAATGGAAATGATATGAATTGACTCAGTTAAAAAATTATTGCGCTTAAAATGGTAGTCGTATGGAAAAGATGATTAGGGGTACTCTTTAGTAGAATGATATGGCGGAACGTATGAATAGAACCTCAACGAGAGGGCCATATGCATGAAACTTCATGTGGGTTTGCCAATGTAATTTTGGGTGGATGCAGTTGGCACTGCAACTTATTTGATCAATTGAGGTCTATCTATTCCTCTAGATAATGGTATTTACAAAGAGGCGTGAAGTGGCAAAATAGGTCATGTATGACTTTCTTCATACTTTTGGTTGTATTTCTTATATTTTAGTTGATGCTAGTGCCAGGAATAAGCTTGAGGCTTAATCAAAGAAGTGCACTTTTGTTGGACATGGTGGTGATGAGTGTGATGAGTATGGATATAGATTTTGGGATGACCAAGATCAAAAAATTATTTTAAGCAAGAACATAGTATTCAGTGAAAATATGATATACAAAGACAAAAATGTGGAAAAGAACTCAACAGACTTTAAGGCCCAAACTGATATTTATGAGCATGAGGAGGTGCCTAGATCGAGTAGGAATGGTGGTGTTCAAGTAAAGGAAAATGATCCCCATGATGAACCAAACACACCTCCTCCTATAGTTGGAGGACCACAAAGAGAGCATCGCGCACTGCATAAGTATTCCCCATCTTTATATTATTTATTACTATTAGATGGAGGTAAACTAAAGTATTTTAATAAGGCTATAGAATATAATGATACTCGTCTTTGTCCAAGAATGGTACATGGTTGCCATTCCTCTACCAAAGAAAAAAGAGCACTTTAAAACAAATAGGTTTACCGGGTCAAGGATGAAATTCACGATAGTAAATGGTATAAGGCAAGGTTGTGTAAAATGGTTTCAACAGAAAGAGGGTGTCAACTATACCAAATTATTATAACAAGTTGTTAAACTAAACACCATACATTTAGTTCTATCTCTTGTAGCTTCAGATTAGAGATATGAATACGACATTTCTTAATGGTGATCTTGATGAAGAAATATACATGGCAAGGATTCGTAGTACATAGCGAAGACAAGCTGGTGTGTAAGTTACCAAAGGGATTGTATGGCTTGAAGTGAGCACATAGATTGTGGTACTTAAAGTTTGATGGGTACATGAAGGAGATTGGTTTCTCGAGACATCGCCAAGATAATTGTTGCTATGTCAAAATTTCAGATGGTATATGTTAATCGCAGGCCCTCACATGCAATCTATCAAGATATTGAATGAGCAGTTATCTGAAAGGTTTGACAAAAAGGATCTCGGTGTTACAAAGAGAATCCTTGATATTCGAATTGATAGGGATCGGAAGGTTGGCACGTCAAGTCTTTCTCAGTCGCACTATGTCAAGAAAGTTTTGACTAGGTTTAATATGAAAAGTGCGAAGTAGGAGTTCTCTTGGCTAGTCACTTTAAACTCGGCAAGGAGCAATGTCCCAAAACCGATGCTGAAATGGAATGCATGAAGAAGACAACGTAAGCATCAGTAGTGGGGAGTCTTATATATGCCACGGTTTGTACGAGGCCAGACTTAGCCAACACAGTGAGAGTTGTGAGAAGGTACGTGTTAAATATGTGGAAACAACATTGGGAAGCAGTGAAAGGGATATTGAGATATTTGTCAGGTATGTCTGAGACTTGTTTGGTTTTCAAGAAAGGCAAATCAAAACTGGTTGGGTTTGTTAATTCAAATTTGTCAGGAGATGTCAATGGTAGTCGTTCTACTACTGGGTATGTGCTTACAGTGGTGGTACTACAGTTAGTTGGGTTTCAAAACTCCAAAAGATTATTGCATTGTCTATAACAAAGGCTAAGTATGTGGAGGTAACGAAAGCATCAAAAGAATTGATAATTGGGGAGACAACAAGAAAATTGCGCTTTACACAATAATATTCAAAGTGCAATATACTTAGCGAGTAATCTGGTTTGTCATGGGAGAACAAAGCACATTTTGAGAATGTATTATGTTATTCCATGGCTGTTTGAAGAACATATGATGGAGTTGAAGAAGATTGAGGGTTTGGAGAATTCGGCGAATATATTAACCACACCAGTTGATATATCCAAATTGAGGCTTTGCTCCATCTCAATTGGTTTGCAAGCTTAAGCTTGTGATTCATGCGGTTGTTGTTATAATTAATGATAGTTTTTTCATAGTGTATTGCTTAGAGAAGATTAGTTTCCAAGAGGGAGATTGTTAAGAATGAAGACAAATTTTGTACATGAGAATTCGGACAAGATGTGCAGTTGTTTAAAATTGTTGGGATCGAAATTGGGTTCGAAAATAATATTAGAAATATAGAAATTAAAGTTGGGATTGTTCAAATTTTAGTGATGGAACACATAGTTGCAGTGGTTATCCATTGCAAAAATCTATCAAGATTGGAATTGCATTCAAGTTTTGGTGATCCATCATTAGGCTGAGTTAGTGACCAATAACCTCACTAGCGGCGAAATTTCTTGAGGTCCAGATATGTATATATTATTTCCTATTTCGTTTTTCATTATTATAATACATTGGAAACACACAAAAACCTAGGTTTTGAGAGAGAAACAACTTAGAAACTTGTTTCAAGATTGTGTCAGAATTAATTGAGTGGAATTCTTGATCTTGTCTCATCGGGTGATCAATATAATGCCAGCAACACCATGGGCGTAGTCATAGTTGGGTGAATCACATTAAATAATCTTGTGTGTAACACCCTATAATTTAATACGACAAATAATAGAAAAAACTGTCTAAAACACCAAGAAATATTAATTGATCTTTTAAGAGTTTACATCCAAAATCTCACGAAAACATAAAACAAATGAACATCATTTGGCCTTTATAATATTTTGGCCTCTTCATGGAATACAACAACAACAAAATTACAGTTTTAGCCAACGACCTACATTAATTTGGAAAACCACAAGTAAAATTAAAAGGATTTGAACTCCTTAGATATTGCCATTCTCGAGTGAGTTTCTGTTCTCCATGATTACCGCACCTGATTCTGCATCGTGTTTTATAAGAAAATAACTTCAGAAGATAACCAAGCAGGCATTAGTCAAAAATATGCATCCAATAGTAAAGAAATAACAAAATTTCAAATACGATAAAAGAATAGTAGCCCAAGTAATTGTATATACATGACTAAGTAACATCGACCAACTAAACTTACATTAGCTAACAGGTAATGCAAGCTCCAACACATCCGGCATGACCAATATGACAATCACAACTTAAATATAAATCTCATAATCTTATATGCACATCTAACAATAAGGACCAGCTAATCATACATCAACCAGTATGAAATGTAATCACCGACACGTTTGTCACGACCGATAACTCAGGCACCGAATCTCAATACACCGACCATTTCGCCACCGTATCCTGACTCGGTACGCATAAAGGCGTATGGATAGCCCCCTCTATCTTGAGTTCCCATGAAACCCACTCAACAACTCGGGCACTGTATCCCGACACACTGACTATTCGAGCACCGTATCCCGACTTTGGTACCATATGATGGCTAAGGAATAAACGTAGTCCCGTACTTTAATATAATAAGTATTCATATCTCATTTTCTTTCCCATTAAAAGGTTACATTTAGACACCTATCCGTCTTCGGCGCATCATGACATTCAACTAGCATCATTATTTATAGCATTTCACAAGTCTTATTCCAGAATCATTCGAGTCTATTCCATTTCATTCATTTATGCTTTAAATCAATCAATCTATCAAAACAGGAGAATCTCGTTCGGACGAACTCAATCTCGTCCGGACGAAATGGTATCTCATTTGAACCAAAGTAGTTTCATCTAGACGAAACCCTCTTCGTCCCAAACACAACTTTCCTCTACGAGAAATACAATCAAACATCACCCAAACACGACCAAATCAAGCTACAACCTCTAAAATTCATCAACCAATGCATCTAAACTATCAAAGCACCACGTTTCATTAACCATTAAAGTATTATACCGCCTTTTCCCTTTTTGAGTTGAAAAAATACCCTTGGAAGGCTCGAAACGGTAATCTAGGCGTCACCGCTATGAAAGAACGTGGACAAAAAAGTTTCCCACGATCAATTGACCAAAATCTCATCATCAATTTGTTAATAGAACTACAATCAATCCTTAAACACATCTTTGATTGTTTGGGGTTCAATAACTACAAATGAATAAACTCCAATGGGAGGAAAATTCTTGCCTCACAACAAGAAGGACGACAAGACGAGTTCGAATTCGTCTCTTGATCGTTGATTAAATTATTTCTTCTTCACGGCCCATAGTGTTTTTGTATTGGAAACCCTAACCCTCCCCCCACCCCCATGTAAACACTAAAAGTGAATGATGTTTAATGTAAGAATGGAACAACGTATTAGTTTTCAATTTTCTCATGGTCATTCACAACTTTAATCCCTGAAATTTGCTGGGCCTCACAATATGTATAGAATTAATTTGTGTACAAATTTAGGGTTACAAGTATTGTTGGCCACATATTTCTTTAATACTTCAAAGAATATAGCTATAACCAATAGATCACGCGATTTATATAAAATTCACATTGTAGTAAATTAAGGCTGGCCATGTGACACCTCCACATGTCAAATAATCTAGTGTTAATATAACTATACATATATCTTATTAGGAGCAGCATTTAATTATTCGTACCATTGTATGTGAACCGATACATTTGTTCCTATACATATTGAAGAATTGTATACAAATAGTATAATATTTAATTAGTACCACTGTCTACAAATAATAGATTAAATTTTCTTTTTATGACATCCATAAATAATTATTTTTTTCTATTTTTGTATGTATAATATGATAAAATAAATAATGGCAAATTTGGTAATGAATATTCTATTAAAATTTTGAAAATTTTTCTATTATTATTTTTTTTTTAAATTGTATATCGATCAAATTAACCATCTTATCTTTGGACCAAGGGACTATTATTATTACTCTAGCTTGTCAAGAGAATCTAGTCATTTTCTGGGATGTAGCCAAATGCATTACCAGTTATGTGATCACAGCACGTCTAATTAAAGTTGATTAGATATTGATTACAAATTCATATCCCATTGGTTACACCTCAGCATGAACACACACACATATCTCTAAAAATAAAATTAAGATTGAGGCATCATTTTCAACTATAAAAATAGAAATAAAATTATAAAATTATCTCCAAAATTTTTTATTACAAAATTCTATTTTTTGATTAAAAAATGATGTCTTATCTTTATACTAATTTTTAAGCATTAGACAATCTCTTTCCTACGTGTAGACATCAAACTAATAGTGCTGGTAGCAACTTATTAAGAGGAAGTACATCCGTGGTTTTTGGTTTCCGCATTAACATGAAAATAAATACATGACAGACTTTCGATTTTTATGAGAATTTGTATCTTATATGCTGTGTACTATAATATAATAAACAAATGAAAACTTTTGCAAAGACATATAGATCATTTGTATTTTATAACATGTAGTATAATATCCAGTCAACTTTTTTTTTTTTTTGAAACTTAATTGTTTGGCATTAAAGTAAAAGGAATTATCATGTTACAGCACTAATAGGGCTTTTTTCATAAAATGAATTTGCATACACTATTTTAAAATTTTTTTGATAATTTTAAATGAAGAGAAGACAAAAATCTGACGGCATCTTGTAGAAATAGTCTAAAAGGGAATAATTGATTGGTGTTTTTATTGAACCTGAAATGCGCACGCCTTGTATCCCTATCCATGGTACAAGCCCTAAAGCTTTATACCCCACCATTCATCTTTCCAAACACCACCTTGCCTTTCCCAACTTTTTTATATTTATTTTCTTTAATATTTTTATTTTTTCAAAAAAGTGCTGCTACTCAAACAAATATTTTTACTTAAAAGTCACTGAAAAAGTGGACGGTGTTATATACTAAACACCACTTACATTCAGTAGGCTTGTTTTGTTGCAGCATATAAATTCAAAATTTTCAGTTTTTTTGTTTAAAAATTAGACAACATTTGGTTGTTTAGCTTTTAAATTAAAGCTTATTTGTTGTTTTGATCAAAATAAGTTACGAATTTTAAGATGGATGCATCCAATTTTTTTTCTTAGACAAAAATAAGTCAATTTATTTGCTTAAAAGTTACAACTAGCACTTGATAACAATATAATTTTGAACACATGGTTCCTGGAGAGATAATCCTAAAATATTTATGTTCTGAATCTTTACTTACCAAATCGTCTCTACATGTGTTATAAGTATTACTCCAAAGAGGGCCTATTAAGCTAAAGAGAGGAAGTCAGCATAAACAAAATATTAATTCAGTCAATTCCCGATGAGAACAACTTTAATAGTAAACCACTTGAGCTTTTCAAGTTGTTTTTGGAGGAAAAAAGAAATGGAAGTCTAATTTCCTATAATAGGTGCAAAGTGTCTTATCATGTTATATTAATTTGAAAAATAGTTTGGATGGTATTAAAATTTTGAGGTTTTGTATATATCACTCAGTGTCTTGAACATATTAATGTTCAATGAAACTTGTTCGGGATACCTTCAAATTTTGGTATAAATGGAGTGGAAAAGTGATGAAATATTATTGATTCTTCATCTTCACAAAAAGATAATAATAATAAATAAAATAATAATAAAAATAGAAATAAGAAAAAGAATAAGAATTTATGTGTTCCTCAAAATAGAAGGTGAATAAGTAATGGTTCCAAAAGTATATTATGGATATTTTTTATTAAAAAATAAAAAATAGAGT
>MKEJ01004249.1:0-11136 GCA_001753735.1 Embelia ribes
ATTAGCATAATTTCTTTTTTGGATGGTGGTAAAAACTGTGAAATTATGTCATTTACAAAGTTGATTTTTGCCTATCGCTGGGTTGCTATAATTGAGAAACCATTCAAATGATGCATAAGATCCGTTTGAATGGTGAGACCATTTGAACGGTGGTGTTTACCTATTCGAATGGCAGTGCCGTTAGAACAGTAGTAATGAGTCATTCAAACGGCCTGCTGCTGAAGGGCCATAACTGAACCTGCATAAGATGGAAGAAGTACAAATGTATTCATGTCTAAACCAACTTAAATAGTAGAAACTGGTTGTAAATTGACATTATATGATTGTGAATATTTTATAAGTTAATGACATTATTAAACTAATAATGTGATTACATGTCTTACATATTGGATTGAGCATAGGCATGACTGTGATAGAATTAGGGAGTAGAATTGTTTACCCTATATTCTTATATTATAGGTAGTTGTGGTTGTTGGCAAGTGGAGGAACGTATACTCCGCGATGGCCATGGCATACAAAAGAACATATATTTTACGGTGGTCGTGACACAAGGAGGAACATATATACCGTGTTGGCCATATTTGGTGAGTATTCATATCTTGACCTTGAAAGTGGTCAATGAACTCTGAAATAGTATTTTGAATAGTCGACAGTAGGTGGGAGGACTGTATATTCTTGCGATTGGATGTGATGCCTGGTAGATAGTTCAGATGTGGTTGGTTATTGCAGTATATTTACAATTGAATATTGTATAGTAATTTTTGTACATTCATGTTGTAATCGCATGTTACATTATCATACATTACTTTTTGCTTTATAATTGTATACCAATTGCAAACTCGTGCCTGCTTGCTGAATTTTTCTACTATTATTTTGCATGAAAACGCCAAGCAGAACCAGAGATTGGGAGTAATGAGAACTATGAATAGGATAGGTTGAAACTCACTCAGGATTGTCACACTTTATTTTTAATTAAGTACTCTTTTTCATTTTCTAGACATTTGTAGGCCTATGAGCCGAGTTGATGTAGGATATGATTTCATTTATTTTGAAAAATGATGTATGCCAGAAAACATGATCCCAAGGCCGGTTGGCTTCTGGTTGTTACTCTTACATTGGAGCAGTTTAATAATAAAGCAAGATTGCTAGTTGTTTTATTTGATTATATAATGTGGTTAGGCATTATTGACGTATTTGGGGTTGTTTGAAATTATTGGGCATTACAATTGTAACAATTTTTGGTCGATATGTATATCAAAGTTAGAATAAATTTTCTTAAAAACAAATTGATATGATTGAGAACTAAGCTTTATCAAGTAGTTGTTGATATTGTGCTCCGTGTAAAAAGCAAATTATTGCTTATCTTACATCACTTACGAATGGAGAAAGCGAGACTTAATGTATGCTAATAGGGTCACCAACTAACCCTGCTTAGTCTTTTAAGTGGGTATGAGTTCCAAATGTGTATGGTGATTTCTTATATGTGAGTAAGGGTATCCACTTAATGCTTAATCCCCCCAACAAGTGGTATTAGAGTCGAAGGTTGATGAGCCTATACAAAACATTCTATACGGTATCATTGATGATTATATAGAAAGGCGCAAAGATAGCAGGATAGGTGGATGTACCATCAAGTTCGTGTGGCAAAGCTTTTAGAATGACCATTTGAGTCAAGGCTACAAGGATATCAACGTGGTAAGGGGACCGTCATAGTCATTTGGCAATGTATCGGGATCATGAGATTGATGCAGTATGGCTAGATAGTGAAGGATCAAAATTTAGGGGGAGTTTGATCTTGTCATATGCGAGGGGTAGATTTTTTAGAGAGCATGATATCATATTGCTTTGGAATAAAGCAAAAAGAGATTTAATATATACTAATGATAACTATTTAAAAAGTAATTTTCAATTGTGTGGCAGTTCATATGTATGTCATAGAATTTAAAAAATAAGATCTCCTACATGCTCATTTGTTGATCATTGCATAAATAAATTGAAGCATAAGGCTGAATAATTTATTATTAACGAAATACAACTAATGGCGATAATTCTGAATGAAAGCGGATGGTGATGACCCTATAGTGAAATAATTCCATCAACTTTTTCATATGATTCAAAATTCAAGAAACAGAATAGGAATAAATGCATTTGGAACATCAATTTTTCTCCTAACATGGTATTTTCTAAATATGTTTTTTAAAAATAATTTCATTATTATTTTTACCCTTTCTTTTTGTTTTTTAAAAAGGTATAAATATATTAGGTTTGGACCCTCCTTAACAAACATAAATTTTTCAATATTGTTCATACAAGTTAGCATTGTAAATCTTGCAAAGCAATCATATATATTTATATTGATATATTATTGACTGTACAACTTTATTCTTTTCATAGAAAAATATTACATGCACACGGGCAATGCACGTGCTTCAAACTAGTTCTAATATTAAATATCAGGGTTTTTGATTTTTTAATTATGATGATTGTAGCCTCTATTGTCCCTGTATAGCTCTCCATCCGAAATTCATTTGTTTAAGCAAAGTTGGGCTATAGGAACACAAAAAGAAAAGTGCTTTGTGACAATACCTTTTTGAACAATAATGGAACTTTAATCTCACTCCTAACAGAAAGAGCATTATGGGCCTATAAATTTGTATCCCACTGCCGATGAAATATTGAATTTATATATAAAGGTTTCTGTTGATAGTTATAGACAGTGAAAAATGAGTACCACGGTAGAAAATGACTCCAGAACTAAGCTTTACCATAAGATGAAACCGTTCCTTGCAGTGATTTTCTTGCAAGTTGGGCTATCCGGCATGGATATTATTTCAAAGGCGGCACTCAATGAGGGGATGAGTAACTACGTATTTGTTGTATATCGTCATGCCTTTGCCGCCGTTATCTTCACCCCATTTGCATTTGTTCTTGAGAAGTCAGTCTCTGTTTCTCTCTTCCCCCTATCTATCTATTTCCTGAACTAGTAAAATAGGCAGCGACTGACATATTATTTCAACAGGAAAATAAGACCAAACATGACACCCTCAATCTTCGCCAAAATTGTGTTGCTGAGCACACTTGAGTAACTTCGTAAAACCATAAACATGTTCTCTTCTTGATATCTTTCATGTACAAATCTATACTCAACCTCTGTGGGTGTGTGTGTATATACAGGCCAGTAATTGACCAGAATTTGTATACTCTGGGAATGAAGTATACGACAGCAACATTTGCAGCTGCTATGTCGAACATTCTTCCAGCTGTAACATTTGTATTAGCTTGGATCCTGAGGTAACAAATTTCTCATTTCCTCGAAGAAAATAGTTTACCTAAATCCTCAAACAACACAGTTCCTCACTAAACAAAAAAGGAAAAGGAAATTTTTATTGTTCCAAAGTTTTAGATTCTCTTCGGTCTTCGAGATTGAAATTTAAAAGATAAAATTAAAATGGAAATGGTTCAAAGTCATTTGCATGTGAATACATGTATGAATTCTGGAACAAAAAGTCAAATTACAAAACTTCTGGTAAGTTCCTAAATTTGGAATTCTTTTCCCAGGCGCAGTTACTACAAAATACAATGTCTAGTTTCAAAACAAAAAGTACAAGTAAAAGAAGCAAAACAACCCAAACAAATAATATTCCTTTCCCAGGCTTGAGCAGATGAAAATTAAAAATATTCGAAGCCAAGCTAAAATAGTCGGGACTGCAACTACTATCGGGGGTGCAATGCTCATGACTCTATTAAAAGGACCGATTATTGATCTAACATGGACTAGAGCAAGTAACCACCATCAACTACAGCAGGCTGCAGCCAACCCTCAACATACCGTTAAGGGCTCGATAATGATGGCAATTGGTTGCTTCAGTTGGGCATGTTTCATGAACTTGCAAGTATGTTTATAGCAAAATGAATATTTAAACAACAAACTCAGCAGTAATTTGTTAACCATATAATACCTTCTTCTTCTTCTTTTTTCGTTTAGGCAATAACGCTACAGACATACCCGGCTGAGCTATCCCTCACTGCTTGGATATGCTTTCTGGGAGCACTTGAAGGAACCGCGGTGGCATTAGTCATGGAGCGGGGCAACCCGGGTGTCTGGGCTATTAAATGGGACACTAAATTGCTTGCAGCCCTCTACAGCGTAAGCACAATTCATTCAAATATTACATTGAAAATGCCATCAATAGACTAAACTTTCTAGTGTTTCAGAGAATGAAGACTCAAGCCAACATATACTGAAACTATAGAAACAAAAAACGAGGCCAAAAAATAAGCTGCAAAGATTACGGCTGTAATTATTCCTAGTATATATATTCGATCGCACACACCTAGAAGATATTGCTTCCGATTCACCTGATCATCATGTATATGTTTTCATATATGTGGCAGGGCTTAGTATGTTCAGGCCTTGCATTTTACATTCAAGGATTGATAATGAAAGACAGAGGACCCGTTTTTGTGACGGCTTTCAGCCCACTGAACATGGTCATAGTAGCTATTCTCAGCTCCTTCATTCTGGCCGAGCAAATGTTCCTCGGCAGGTAACTCTAAAGCATTTTCCTAAGTTACAATCAAGAGAAACTTAAGGAAGCATTTGTTTCGCAGGCTATGCTGGACTGAAATAACGATCTATTCATTACTCCGATTCTCTATTTCTTTCAGTTTTATGCATTACAAACTGTGCTATGGGATAATAATCCCTCCAGACCATTTTTCGACTAAAAGAAGGGGCTCGAAAGGAGCACTGGGACTGTTTGCCCAGATATGCAGACTAATGTTTGCGCAAATATACCCAAATAAATATTTTAAATTTTATATGGTGACTAACATCTAGGGACGGGCAATCTGGGGACTTAGGGCACTCACAGTTGCGCTCCGAAATGAGGCTCTTTCCTAAAGTTTAGAGTTCAAGTCAAGGAACGTTCCAACTAACATATCTAATGCTATTTAATCCCCTAAGAATAAGGCGTTTGCCACGATCACCTTACACGAGAGGACTAATCAAGATTTTAAATGAGGGTGGTAGTTGTTGTAATTATAACGGTGGCTAGATAACGGTTTTGGGATGTAACGGCTGTAGCATAAAATTTGCACCAAGCAAAACTACGAATTTTTTTCAACTTCGCTCAACTCATCTAAACTTCAATATCACATATATTTTATACCATAAAATTATATTCTTAATAGTTCCGTGTACTTGTTATGACTTTCATTATAAATTTTTTTAATAATCTAGAAAAAATATGTATTTTTTAATGCTTTAATTTTTTATTTATTTGAATTTTTTCATATGTTGGGAGTTATTAAAATTAAAAGATATTGTTTTATTCAATACAAACTTATTGAAGATAGAAAATAATTATTTACATTAAAAAAATATATCAAACACACATTTTAAACCCTTTTATTCTACATCAAGAAGTAAATGGATGAGATCATAATTTTCTTTTTTTATTCTCACTGTTAGTGTTTTACCATGCAGTAGAAATTATTTAATGAATGGCCAATGTGCCTATATGATAATATATATATATATATATATTAACATAACAATATATATATATATCATTCTCAATGGAATGCCTTTATTTTTTTAAAATTTATTTGATTTTTTCTAACGATTGTAACGGTTCGCAACGGCCGTAACAACTAATATAGCAGACGTAACTGTCGACTTCGAATTTTATTTTCACCGGCCTATAACAGAATCGGAGGTTTCCGAAACCATTGGGTAAAGGTGACGGCCGAGTTTTCAAACCCTGGGATTAATATTCATCCCCAATTCTATTTTAAAACTTAGGGCATAAGAATTTTTACCTACACGGAAGCTAATGATGTTATCTTTTAAAGGGTAATTGGCGCAGTTGTTATAGTTGCTGGTCTCTATCTTGTGGTATGGGGTAAAAGCAAGGATTACAAGACCCCGTCTCCGTTACCTGACAAGAAAACGTCACTAAGACAACAAATGATGGATCAACCCAATAATGCAGACAAACTTTCCAACCATGAACAAGTCATAATCAATACGGAAATTGAAGGATCGCTGAGTAGAGAAGAACACGATAATGGTAATGAAAACAAGACCAGTCGGTTCATAAATGGACCAGATTCACATAATTTGAGGTAATTCAAATAATAGTTCATTTCATTGTTTGTTTGTCTTAATCTTAACGAAAAATTACTTAACATAGCTTTCAATCTGCAGAGGATCCAACGTCTGAAGGTGAAAAGTATGAAGAAGACTGTGAGAGCCAAAGAAGAAGACATTTGAAGTTCAGATTATTATTCAATAACATAACTAATTTTGTTCGATGACTTGTCATTCAGCCTCTTCCCTTTATGCACGGACCTAATATGGACTCGAGAAGTGTTTGTCTTTAGACACACCAACCAAATTCTTGTAGTCATGTTACATTGTTCAGTTTTTCTACTTCTCGTGCATTTTCTGTCAGGCCCAACTCCCGAGAAACATGGGATGTGAGTTTATAAAGTAAAAAGAAAAAGAAAATGAACATAACGCTACAACGCCAAACTGTCCAACTTATTTTCCAGCATAACAATATCATAGTGCGTGAAAAGAAATATATTGTCACGCCCCGAATTTCGAGAAACCGGGGATGTGAACTAAATAAAAGAAAATAATAATAACTAACCAATCAACCCCGACAACCAACATAACCTGCCATATATTTATACAATATCAGAGCACCAACAACAATCTACATAGCTAATACATCATACATAGTCACAAATGCAACATACCGAGCTGCAAATACAAATACTCCATCAAGCTACATGCTTGTCAAAACATAATAAAAGTTTTAATGCAGATATTCCGGCCTCGACTACCAACTACAATACCAATATGAGGCTAGAACTACACCCCTACAAAAGAAAAGAAATACATCAACAAAAAATGATTCTCGAAATAAAAGTACAACATCATAATATCTTCATACTATTCCAAGCCACTATTACATAGCTTAATCCTCCACAATGCCTACAAAGCAATTAGGTAAGAAATACATATGCAAAAATAATACGGTCAGATTCTCAACAACACTAAAAAGGAGAGTCATAGCAATATACTAAATATCTACATCTACGAGTTACATGAATGGTACATAAATAAAAAGTTCTAAATATGTACATGCTTTATATCATAAAGGGGGGTATTCGTGTTTGAGTGTACTTCCAATACTTCAACAACTTTCTATATAACACAAGCACTGCCCATTTAGGGGAGTACATACTACATATACTGCGAATGCACTAAGAATTTTTCACATACGATACAATACTACTAATGGACTACAATTCCTTCGCATATAATACAATACTATGAATGTACTTCAATACTACGATTATACTACAATATCTTCCACATATAATGTAATACTACGAATGTACTTCAATACTATGAATATATTACAATATCTTCAACGTGTAATGCAATACTACGAATATACTTCAATACTATGAATATACTACAATATCTTCCACGTGTAATGTAATACTACAAATGTACTACAATACTACGAATATACCGAAAACAAAATCTGTACTTAGAAATAATACAACCGCCACATAGGCATTATAATACCACGTATCTCGAATAGCCATCATGCTATTCGCTATCACTTATACCTCTACTATAAACTTCATATACTACGAACTACACATTCTACTAACTTCACATACTACTAAACTACACATTGTCCTAACTTCACATACAACTAAACTACACATTCTACTAATTTTACATACTACTAAATTACACATTTTTCTTTTCGAAATATATAAAAAGTTGAGTTTCGACTTCTTATCATGAAGGTATAGCATGCCCCCTACATTCCCAATTTTTAAAAAGTAACATTGCATGCCCACCTCTTTATAAATATTGGCTCTACAACCAACACTATACAACACAAGATGGAACAAGAACTCCAATATGGTTTTCTTTGAAAATAAGGGTTCCTTCGTAAATCCTATACTTCTAAAAAAGGATTCTTTGGTGAACCCTAATCCACCTTTCTCACAGAATGTGATTATAGTTAATATCCCTGTGCTGGTTTTCCGACTTTCACGGTGAGACACCAAACCTTCTCCTTACAATGATTCGTTACATTCGTGTGATGAAATCACTGGTCCCTACACATGTTTCCTGACTTTTGCAGTAAGTTACCGAGCCTTTTTTTCTTTCAAAAACTTTATTTTCTTCTTCGTAAAATGTTTGATACTTGTTCCACTTCGAACCACATGTTATACACTTTAGCTTTTTCAAGCAAACTTAAAAAACTTCTTTCAAAACCTCCTTCATAATTAACAACTTTAAAACAGTAAATTTTTGGACAACAACTTCCAAAGAAATAAACTGCCTTCGAACTTCAAAAGTAAGCTTACTTTCAAACCAACCATTTTCCACTTTCTATATCATTACAAAGCCAACGACCAACGAATATGCTATACAGTACTAACGTAGTTTATATGTCTCAAAATTTGAATATAAACGTAAGTTACGAATTTCAGGTAAGAAGACTACTTCGTAAAGATTCACATTATAAATATAAACATGCTTCGACTACTATCCAATACTAATACTTATCGAAGTTTCCACCACCGATACACTACCACTATACTTCACATATATATATATATATACATATACATACATACATGCATATATATATATATATATATATATATATAATGCAAAGAAAGTATTCACATTACTATTACAAATAAGCTTTGAACTTCTACATCATGCATCACACCAATACCTTACTTACCAACGGCAATTTACTACCTACGTTTAGGAATAATATCATACTACTATTTTCCACTACATTAGTATAGCTAACTTCTACTAAAACATGCTTCACCTACGTATGAAAAAAACAAACAACATAAACATGAACTACGATATGTTAATATACATACAAATGCTCTAATTTGTATTATTGTTCAGAGTCTGCCGTACCTCTAACCACGTTAGAAACTTCCCTGAGAAGATGTGCAAAAATTTTCCAAATTGCCCTATTCTTCACTCTAAATTTTGATCTAGCAAACGAGTTTGAATCAACACAAACCTATGGTTAAAAAAGATCTATTCATCATGAGTATAAAGAATATAGAATTTAATTTCACTTACAAATATTGCACGAAAATCAATGAAAGATGAACGAATGAGATAAGGAACAAGACTTACCTCAAAACGTTCTATATGCTTCAATGATTGAGAATATCAACTTTTTATTGAAAGACGAGCTCGGGAATTAGACGATCCACCACGAGAAGCTTGAAGCTCTTTTAAGTCTCCACACACACAAACTCTCTCTCTCTTTTTCTCTAAGTGTATTTTAGAAATGGAGAAGAAATGAAAGAATAAGTGTTTGGATTAGACATAAAGTAGGTATATCCCATGTTAATTTTAACTGTGTGTGCCAGCAAACTAAATTGTGTGTACCAGCATACCAAAATGTACCGGTATACTACTTTGTATGCTGGTTTTCAGTGAAAACCAAGGCAAAAACAAGGCTTGGTGTACCGGCACACCACTTCTGTGTACCGGCATACTCCTCTGCAACTTAATATCAGCCCCAAAATAAGTTCAAAACACTTTGCAACCACACTTAATAAACCCAAAACTAATTCCCATGCAAACAACAATATGTCACTACGCTTTATGCTACCACACATACCATTACGCCATGTCCACAACACTGATATAGTATTAAGAAAATAAACTTAAGGCCAAACAACTTTAACAACCATTCTACGTTACAAAAGGCTATAGCCACGTATGCCATTCAACAATTACGAACCAACGTTCTACGCTCAAGCATTCTTCGCTACAATGCTACGATAACAACCCATCCCGCTAGTCACACCCATTGAGTTGAATGATAAATATAGGAAGTGGGAAGGAAAATGATTGTCATAAAATTATTTTTTGTTGTTTAGTTATCGATATTTCGCCATTTGCATTGGCGAAATGTAAAAAAAAAAAATTCATAATAATAATTCGTCGTTAGTAGTGACAAACTGTATTGATAGTGACGAACTTAAAAAAAATAAATAAATTATTGGCGAACTTAAAAAAAATAAAACATAAATTAATTTTCGTCATTGCTAGTGACCTGTTAAAAAAATAAATTTTCGGCATTACTAATGGTGAATTGTAAAAAACAAATCTCCATTACTAATGACGAATTGTAAAAAAAATAAAATAAAAATTATTTTTTGCCATTACTAATAATGAACTGTAAAAAAAAAATAGTTTTTGCCATTACTAATGGCGAACTATAAAAAAATATTGTTCCTCGTTAGTAGTGGCGAATAATATACAATATTTTGAAATATTAATATAATGTAGAACAATATATTGATAATTATTTTAACTAATAGACAATTTACACAATATTATAACATACTTAAACCATAATTGCCAACAAAACACTCATTAATAATGTGATGAATGAATACGAGGTGAGACAGGCTTTGCTGCAAGGAAGTGGCACAGCCACGTGGCATGCAGTACATATTAACAGTGAATTTAAGGAAGGCCTTTGATTTACAACCACATAATGTAGCCTGACACAATATAAAAATGCATAGGGTGAGAAATAATTTTCAGGCACAAAAATAAAAATAAAAAATTATATTTAGAAATTTTTATTAAAATAATATATTTTTGTAACAAAAATCTGCCACATCGTTACTCCAGTGTCAGGAAATCATTTCCCTACGCGTCAGAAATCAACAGTCAATCACATTTTGCAAATAAGTTATCTTACTAGTAAAAGTATATGTTTTATTAGGAAAAAAATTCTTAATTGTCTGGCCTTCGCTATTTACTTTTATTCCAACATTCATATAATTATTCACGAATTCTTTATTTTTATGCTTGCCATCTTAAGTTGATTGTTTTACTGTCTTCACCATAAACTACATTATTCTATAATCTATGAACTAAAATAAATTGATTTATTATTTCCTAGATGTTGTTATCACAATTCATGATTTTGTGTCCATAAAGAAAAAAAAAATAAATCATTTCTACATTTTGTAAGTATATTTAATTATTGCTTGTTTCGTCTACAAATAATTGGTCATATTTTTAATTTGGTA
>MKEJ01004254.1:0-19925 GCA_001753735.1 Embelia ribes
TGAGAAGAGAGGAAGAAGATGTATAGGTTTAATTAGATATACCCAAGAGCACAAATATCGAAAAAAATGAATGAACGAAATAGAAAGCGAGACTTATGTCAAATTGTAGCTCTAGTAATATAGACTCTGAAAATGCACAAATATTACATGTACGCTACCCTGAGCTAGATCATCAATGATCTTGAAAACTTGGGGTCTAAAATCGCTTTCATCTCTCTCTATCTCTCTCTCTCTCACACACACACATCCTATATCTTATGTATGTTTACAGGATTGAGGTCATGTATCATTTGTGATATGGATAGTGAACAATTTTCTTTCCTAATGATTTATGTAAATAGAATCAAATTGGTGTGTTTGCTCGATATACGCTATGCTCGTTCTTAGGAACGGAATTATGGGCTCGTTTGGTTGTATTTAGGGATGAATAAGAATACTTTTAGTAATACTTATAAGCATGATATGTGTGTGTTAGAAATTGGAAAGAGTATACTTTTTTTGTACTGGCAGTATTGAAAAGTAGTTGGTAGGACTGTAAATTGTGAGAGAAGCATACCTTTTTTTTTAAAAATACCAAAATTTTTACTTTTACATAAAGTATACTTTTATGCCTCAAAAATATAAATAAGTGTATTTTTCTTTTGTTGCACCAAACACACATTTTCACTTTTAAGTAAAAAGCACAAAAGTAAATACTTTTGGCATTGTACCAAACAAGCCCTACGTCGGGATAGTAAGGTGCATTTGTATCAATTTATGGGATCGCTGAAACTAATAAATAAAAAAAATTTGCACTAAAAATACAAGTATCACTAAAAATTTTGACAGTAAAAAATTATGGTGGTTGTAGTTCCCTTAGCTAACTAGTACTTCACCCCGGCCCTGTAGATTGAATATGCAAAGAAGTCATTGTGAGGAGATGGGAGCCAAACCTCTTATCATGATGTGCCTAGGATTTTCATTATCTTGGAGAATGCCCGAAGAACATGCTAATGAATCCACTTTCCAGTTTTCTAGACGTCTAAAAATCATATACCACTAGTTGCATTTAGTGATTAGAAGTAAAAGTCTCAGGAGTTGATTCATAGAGGCCACAATTTGAATAATTGGAGGGACTTACGAGAAAGGGCGAGGACCGTACCGCCTATCCGTGTACTTATATCATCCTTCAGCATGGTAGATGACCTAAATGTATATTTTGTGGGATTCGTTGAAGAGAAAAGTGTCACTCGGTGCCTGTCATCGATTTCTTCTACTAATTTGTTTTCGGCTGGATGCCCTTTATTCATATTTTTAATTCATTGGTTAGTGAAACTATTGTGTTTTTTTTACTCATTCACCTGCAAGTGAATGTCCATAACTATTTAGATACATGTTTTCACCGGTATAGCTAATCCAGAGAGATCAGATTATCTTCAGATATTGACCTAGTAGATTCATTCTTTATCTTGTGCATTTGTTGGCTGTTAATTATATTCTGCTTTAGGAATTTATGCAATGCACCGAGTGCCCAGTTCGGGAAATACATCCAATTCAGTCCGATCTCGAAAGGAGAAGAGGCTGACTTATGCGTTGAATGATGCTGATGACACAAAGGTAAGAGTTGATTTTACCTTTACTAAGTAATTGACTTTCATTTCCCGATGAGCATTTCCCAGGCCAAAAATCAACTTTGTTTACGTGCTGTTCTTTTGATGTGGTTTTCCCATACCTTATAATTTTCAGCTGTGTAGAATTTTGTATAATTTCTGATCATGCTGTCAGCATTTTGCTAAGATTTCTTGCTCCCCATGCCCCATGTTAGTCTATTTTCAAGTGACCTCCACTTTACTTAGTGAACTGTTAGTCTACTCTTTCCTTTTCTTTATCTTTTTTTCTTTCTTTTAAAACTTTTCTTTGGGTGGATGAGGTAATCTTGAAATGTAATTTATGGGTTAAGACAATAATTGTACATTGGATTGTTTCAGTATTTTGACTTGCCTTGATGTGGCAGCAGCAGCTATTTGCGGACGTAATTTGTACTTATAGAATGTTCTAGAGGAACATTTGAATCATTGTATTGGTGGATTGTGACAGCTTCAGTGAAATACAGAAAAATTCATGTTGTTATTCATTCTGGGGAACATCTTGCAAGTTACTCTTGTATTTTGCCACCTGTATAAATTTGTAACCTTTGCCTATGTCTATCTGTTGCCTCGATAGTCTTTCTGAAGGACAAAGTTGAGTTGAAAGGAACACTGAACTCGATGACATGTGGGAACAAGTTTTGGATTCTTTTCATTTAATTTCTGAAATCCTGTTTATTTTGTGTTGGGCACCTTTGAACTTCTGTAATTTAATTTTGCAAAGTCACAAATCATTTTTCTTCTGCTAATTGTATTTACTGTACTTTCACGTGAGGAACAAATTTCCTTGTTATTCTATTCTGAAATCTCGTTTTGCAGCACTGTGCAGGCGTAAATTGTTTGGCGGTGTTAAAGTCATCTGATGCAGATACGAACAATTATCTCTTCACTGGGAGCCGTGATGGCACAGTAAAGAGATGGAAGCTATCTGATGATGATGCTACCTTCTCTGCTACATTTGAGGCTCATGTTGATTGGGTACATTCATATTACCATTAATTATGCATGGAATTACTGTTCGACCATTTCAAACCAATGCGAATATTCCTATTGGTTGTTTTACCTTTTAATCTTTGTCTTCATCATAAGACTGCAATGAAAATTTTATATCTAGCAAACTTAAAATTTAAATTAATATCTTATACTTATAAACTGGGAGGAAAGTGCCAGTCTTAGGGGTTAGTTTCAATATTATGACTTGCCCAATCTCTGTACAGTTTCTTTTTATATATGAAAGCAAACCTTCCAAATAAGAAAAGGAAGTACTTGTCTTCATATTAAAATCTATGAACAAGAGTTTGACTGATTGAGTTTTGCAGGTCAATGATACTGTCCTTGTAGGTCGTGATACACTTGTTTCCTGTACCTCAGACACCACGCTCAAGGTTCGTTGACTGAATCAGTTATTGGTATCATGTGGTCTCCACTAGCCGTGTAGCGTTTACTAATTAACCTTTCTCAATCGTGATTCACCAGGTGTGGAATTGCTTTTCTGAAGGAACTTGTATCAGAACTTTGCGACAACACTCTGACTATGTTACTTGTCTTGCTGCAGCCAAAAAAAATGTAATTAATGAATTAATTAGTTCATAATAGTCTTAAGTTCTTGTTGAGCCTTATATATTTGATGGTTGAAAGGTTACTTCAGTGGTATTGTGCTTTTCCTGGTCTATGTTCAGTTTGAGCGTGCAATCATTTTTATACCATTTATTTGTTGTCCTTTACATGACATTCCTACTTCAGAGCAATATTGTTGCTTCTGGTGGCCTTGGAGGCGAGGTGTTCATATGGAACCTAGAAGCTGCACTTGCTTCAACCTCAAGGACAAGTGATGCAGCAGAAGATGAATCTTCAAACAGTGTCAATGGTTCGGGAAATTCGCTACCCTTTACTAGTCTTCACACTAGTAACTCAAGCAACAACATAACTGTGCATACGCCTCAGACTCATGGATATGTTCCAGTTGCTGCCAAAGGCCACAAGGAGTCAGTTTATGCTTTAAATATGAATGACAGTGGCACTCTTCTTGTCTCCGGTGGAACTGAGAAAGTACATCATTATCTTATTTATGGCATGTTTGTTATAAGGTTAAAAATGGGTTAAAATACATCTTTTTGGTAGTTTTTGACATGTTTCTCCGAAAAGTTAATCCCGCTATTAATTGATTCTTTGCCAAGTGAGAATGGTTGTTTTTCTGGTGGCAAAATGTGGTATAAACTTTAACAATGTGATTGCTAAACTACATGTTTAGTATATTAATTATCCCCTTAAGCTTTTGCTCCATGGAACTTTACTCTTTTGACATATTCCCTCATAGTTTCAGTTATAAACAAGGTGCAACCTTGGGTTGTTTTGTGATGATTTCTGTCGTACCTAGATGCTATAAAATTTTGAGAAATTGTACTCTTCTTTTTGATGCAATTAGGTTCCCCTGACTTATTTGTTCATGCAGGTTGTCCGTGTTTGGGATCCAAGAAGTGGTTCGAAGACCATGAAGCTTAGAGGACATACTGATAATATTAGGTCACTGCTTTTGGATTCTACTAGCAGGTTGGTTGGACTAATCTATATGTGTCTTGTAGAAATATTACAATTCATTTTGCTATTGTTTTAGGATTGCTTTCTATTTCTATCGTGCTTTTCGAAAACTTGCCTGTAGTGAGTTGTCCTCCATTGTTTACTTTTTACCATTTTGTCTTGCGGAAATAATCAATTTATTTATTAATTAAAGCAAGAGAAACAACAAAGAGCACAAGGTCAAATCAACTCTTACAGCCTGAGAGAGAGCTGAAAAGAAAGAAACTATAAATTAAGGAATATGATTCTAAACCCTGAAAGACGAATTAAAATGTGCGGAACCATAAGGAGAGCACCTCAACTTGTGCTTCATGGATACTGTTATGTGATTTAAGTTCTGTGCTTCTGTTAAGCACAATTTTTTGTTTTGATCACATTGTAATAATGAAATAGTCAAGTTATTATCTTAAGAAATTTTTTGTGTTCTGGTTTTGTTCTTATCCTTGGAGCATGTATTCATAGTTCGCTTCTAGCATTTATAATGCCTGTCAGAAATCCTCTCACTCATTTATAACTGATAAAAAAAATGACAAAATGAAAGGGAAAGACACCTTTTGTTTTTGTTCTTTTAATGCTGCTGAGAAGCTCCTATTATATATTCTTTTTTTTCCAGCTGTTTTAATTGTATTCAAATGTCTTATGTCTCAAGCATCTGGTGAATTACTCTAATTTGTCCTAAATTTTGTGGTAGTGACTCACTGGCGACATTGTAGATTTGTTTAACAGTCTTTCATCATTGATGGTGCCTCTATTTTTTTGGACCTGGCTCTTTGTCTTTGTGAGAGTTAAAGTTTCAACTTCCATTATTGCAGATATTGCTTATCTGGATCATCAGATTCTATGATAAGGTAAAGGTTTCTGCTATCTTGCTTGCATTGAAATTAATGTTTCTATATTGACATGTGCATTTGTTTTTTGTTGGATTTGTATTACAGCGAGCTAAGCAGAGCGTCCTGTATGCTGATTGTTACTTTGGCTAAAATTCTGTTGATTTAGGTTTATGAGACACACCGTACGATAGTTCACTTCGGCTGCATTAAAATTTCCTTCATTTATACATATTTGTATACCCAACAAACTACTTTGTGAGAAAGATTTTTTGAGGGAGGAGTGAGAATTACATTTAAGCCTATGACTTCGACATGCTATTTATTTTGAAACATTCATCTTCTGTGATCGATATCTTAGACTTTGGTATAATGTTAAGACTTGTGGCCCTTCAGACACTTCTCTTCTCTCCCTGTCATCATCTTTTGGTTTTTTCTTTTCGAGGGGCAACATTTTTGTTTGAGAGAAAATGATGTGTGTTTGAATAGACCGGCATGTATTTATCAAAATGAAGTACGTAGCTGTAGATTTACTATGAATGTTTGTTTTGCTGCTGATAGAAATGCCATATTATTGTATGTTAAGTTATTTTTCTTGTGAGTGATCGCTTTTATTTTATAGATTGTGGGATCTCGGTCAGCAACGGTGTATACATTCCTATGCGGTGCATACAGATTCTGTTTGGGCCCTTGCCAGCACTCCAACATTTAGTCATGTTTATAGCGGCGGGAGAGACCTTTCTGTGAGTGCATTTCTACCAACCAATTAACTTATATATCACCTGAAGTTCCCTTTGCTGGTCGTTTTTCTGACACTTTTTCTGTTTATAATACCAGCTATATTTAACAGACTTGGCAACGAGGGAGAGCACATTGCTTTGTGCAAATGACCATCCTATTTTGCAGTTGGAATTGCATGATGATGGGATATGGGTTGCAACATCTGACTCTTCTGTGCATAAATGGCCGGCTGAAGGTTGTAATCCTCAGAAGGCCCTTCAAAATGGTGGATCGTTCTTGGCTGGGAACTTTCCATTTTCAAGGGCAAGGGCTTCTTTAGAAGGTTCAGCTTCAGTAAGTTATCTTCTCCTATTCATAGATTTTCTTTTGGTATAGAGTTCTATCATCTTATGGTTGTCTGCGCTCATTACCATGTAGAGACCCATTATATATATGTTTTTATTTCCCTAAGTAAATTTCTTATATGCCTCCATCGTCTTAGGTTCCTGTTTTCAAAGAACCATCTGTTACCATTCCTGGCACTCCAGGAATAGTGAAACATGAAATCTTGAACAACAGAAGGCATGTTTTAACAAAGGTATCTCTAATTATTTCCCTTTTTTTGGCTTCATGTTTCAGTTTCTTTTAATTACAAGTGTTTATTGTGTAAAGTATGAGCTCTGAATTAGGATGTGGTTTCTTTCTGACAGGATGTTGCTGGATCAGTTAAGCTGTGGGAAGTCACCAGGGGCATTGTGATCCAAGACTATGGAGAGGTTTTGCTTATGTTTACCTTTTCTTTTGCTACATGCTGTTTATGACTGGATAAAACTAGAGAGAAAAAGACATAGTGAGATAGGCGGATAGTTCATTGGACATTCTTCTCTTTTTCATTCATATTTTTTTGAGTTAATCTTTATCATTAGTATGTCGATTTTTTAAAACATTTTGTTTCTATATAGGTGTCCTTTGAGGATAAAAAGGAAGAACTGTTTGAGATGGTATGGATTTCACAAAAAGTATTGTTACTTGATCAGCCAAAATATTTTTTTTTTGCATTTAACCGACTTAGTTTCTTCAGGTGAGTGTTCCTGCATGGTTCACTGTGGATGCGAGACTTGGATGCTTGGCTATCCATTTGGATACACCACAATGTTTTTCTGCAGAAATGTACTCAGCTGACCTCAACATTGTCTGGAAACCTGAAGACGACAAGGTATGTATTTCTTCCCTAACCCTTTTGTCTCTCTGTTTGTTCCCTTCTCCTGTTGTAATTGGTAAACGGGACATCTAACAATATCATTTCATATTCCATTCCCCATTCCTTTGGAATGGCTTCTGTTAGAATCTGAGTGATGTGGCTAACATGATGTTAATGATGCATAATACATTTAGTTTATCCTACTAGCAAGAATGACTATAATATTTGCCTTTTTTTCTGGGGTGCGCATGTAGATCTATGGAGGCAAATCCTTTTATACAGAATGAAATGCCTTTCCAAGGAAGGACGGAGTTAAAATATTTTCATGTGCTTGGGTATTCATCTGGCCATTGCATTCCCGTCTTATTTCATCTCCACCCCACAGAGAAGCTTTTATTTTCCATCTATGTTATTACATAGTTTTTCAGGAAATAATTTCTGGTTTGGCCTTAAAAAGATAAGCTGTTACTAGGAAGTTATCTTATTTCTTAACAACCTATGCTAAAAACTTTACATTTAATCTAGTAATTTGTAAAGTATTCTCATCCAGTAGGCCATGAGTTTCCCCTCGAAGTCTCACCTGTTCAGGTGGCTGTTAAGTGAATGGCCATTACCTGGCTGCTGGAGAGAACAGTAAATTATTTGGGTTGTAGGAATCACAAACAGAAATACTATGTACTGATGAGAAAACTCTGAAATATTGAATCTTGATTGCCTTTTAAAGATTGATATTTCTGCAGGTTAATTTGGGTCGTGAAACTCTCAAGGGGCTGTTAGCACATTGGTTAGGCAAAAGAAAGCATAAAGTTGGATTCCAACATTTAGCCAATGGAGAAGTTCCATCAAGCAAGGATATCTCATCTAGGAATTTTTCCCTTTCAAGGATAGATATGGATGGTAACGTCGAAAACGATTCCGTAGTTTATCCTCCATTTGAATTTTCAACCGTTTCGCCCCCTTCCATTATCACTGAGGGCTCGCAAGGTGGTCCCTGGAGAAAGAAAATCACACATTTGGATGGAACTGAGGATGAAAAGAAATTTCCCTCCTGGTGTCTGGATTGTGTGTTAAACAATCGCCTTCCTCAGCGGGAAAATACCAAGTAACTATCTGTTCTTGATTTATATCTTTCTTTGAGATATCAATCTCTTGCATGTTAAAATTTTGTGAATATTGAACTAGGGGCTATTTACGTACGAATTAAGATGAAACTGTGTAGAACTCTCTAGGTATTTCTTGAAGTAGAAAGAGGACCCCCAAAATGTGCTCACACTCGATTCCTTTTGCAATTGCGTAATCAATTTTTTTAAGATGAGAGTTCTAAGTCTTGTCTACGAGTACTCTATATTTCTTATTTCTTTGATACAATTGTATGCTTTATTCTCAAATGCTACATCAGATTTTCTCTAAGATTATTATTCTAACCAATTCCATGTCCCAAACTAGGATTTGTATTTACTGGGTGTAACTGTTTTCAGTTGCTGTATCTTTTGAATTTTTCATCCTTACATCCTGCCATTATTTTTAAAAGGCTTTTACTGTTAAAGAATCTGTATTTTTTCACTGTTGGTATTGATAGTTGCTTAGATGTAGAAGTTGTTTGCCATCTTCTGTTGAAAAGGGTAGCAAAACAGAAAGTTCTTCTCTTTTTCTCGTGTTTCTGAGTATTTAAATGTCTTCTGTCCTTTTAGTTTCAGCCTTCTTAACGTTTCTTTTCTCCTTTTTTTAATCATTTTCTTTGTATTTCACCTTTATTTAAGTTGCTTGGTTTACACAAATCTAGTTTTCTCTAGTACAAGGCACTTAAAATTTTCTTACTGTAGTTGATGTCCAGGTACTGATAGCTTATTCCTGTTTATCATCTGTGTTTTGCATTCCGTTCATTTGAATTCATTTTGAGTTCTGCAGATGCGGCTTCTATTTACAGCCATGTGAAGGTTCACCTGTCCCGATTCTGACGCAAGGGAAACTTAGTGCGCCACGTATTTTGAGAATACATAAAGTAAGCTTTGGTGTGCTTTTCCTTGGTTTATAAACTATACCTCTTTGCTGCTTCAGCATGGTTGAATGTTCTTGTGAAAGAGAAAAAATGTAGGGTGTATGTTTGATAGAGTGAAGAGGTGGAATTAGATTCTGATATCCTGTGCAGTGCACTACAAATGTTTTTCTTATTGGAGGAATTTGGCTGGACATGCAGTCAGGGTCCAAACTTATAATCCCAAAAGGCGTGGGATTGGTGATCTTGTCTTATGAGTTCATTATTTCAGACTTTGGATTGTTTTCTCCAGTTCTCCTACAGAAGTCCTTTGAACTTGTCAAAAAGAAAAAAAAAATCCGTAGACAAATTGTCATTTCGGTGTGCAGCATATGCTGGTTTGGTTCAAAATATCTCCATTATAACCTCTGCATAGGCATGATAACCGAATTTGTGCCTCTGTACGCATCTAGTACATTAATAGGGTTAAGTGTTCTAATTTCTTGTCTAATTGTTATCCGGCATTTTGATTTGAATGTAACCGTCACTGCCACCCATAAAAGATTTTTTTTCTTTACATTTATTTCATCCATAAAAAACTTGAGCAAGTAGTTCTTGCTGTAATTGTTCTCTCTGAATTTGTTGATATGAGCCCACTTTTTTGTTGTATTTGGAAAATCTTGTTAAATTTTTAACCTTACAAAATATAAATGTGTTTCTTTCTTTATTATATATGTCAATTTTTATTTTTTTTTGGTAGGTTATGAACTATGTGGTAGAAAAGATAGTTTCTGATAAAACATCAGATGGTATGGATTCTGATGGAGCACTGACTTCGGGTCAGCACATAGCTACTGGAGTAGATGTTTCTCTCCGGTCAGGGTCAAAGCATGGACAAAAGTTAAAGTCTTCTGTTGAGATCTTGTGCAACAATCAGGCAAATGAATAGCATATACTCTTTTTCTCTTTCGACTCTTTTAATCTTTTTTGTTTTTTTCTTCTTTTTGATAGGTAGCGATGATATGATATAAAATGCCAAAAGGGGCTGAGCTGAACCCCGTACAGGGTCACATAATATAGAGTCTAGACAAACTAAGAGAATATTAGAGTTTCTAGAAGGAAAGAAAAACAAGGTGTATCAGCCGAAAAAAGGAATGATAATGCTTCTTTTAAATTAACTATTGAATTTTTTGTGCCATCAAATACTCTCCAATTCCTCCCACCGGCATATCTTTAGTTTTTTGGTTCATTTCTGTCTGCCTCTTCCTATTTTACTGTATTTTCAAGTAAAAAAAAAATCTGTAGCACTACCATATGAATCTCAGTATCTGTTTGGTTCTTTACCAGGTCGTATCACCTGACATGAGCTTGGCAACAGTACGGGCTTATATATGGAAGAAACAAGAGGAACTGGTTCTCAACTACCGAGTAGTGCAAGGCAGGTGTTGCGTATGGGGTGGTAAGTGCTGGTTTATTGCGCATTACATATTCAATACTCATCTGGGACTCATCATGCAAAGGATTTTGTGCCACCAAGCTTATTTACTTGAACATTTCGCTTCATCCACTATATTGTACAAGTAGCTTTGTGTTCCTTCACTTATTTTATGCCACTGGTTTGATGGATGGATGTTTAATTTTCATGTTTCTGACCCATAATTGGTTCAAAATTTTGACCATGGCCTATTTACCTAATTACCTAGCAGGAGTACATTTTCTGCAGCTTATTGCTCCTTGGCTTAATGGCTCACAAAACGATCTACCAAATGGGTCATGTTACATCGTAACTTTTATCAGCCCAAGGAAAAAAATTGGTTTAGTGCATTCCAAACAACATCTAAATCTGTTTTAACACAAAAAATCATCATCTGCACTAGCTACATTTTGCGTCATTTTCTGTCCAACTATTCTGATTTGACTCTACATTTGACCTTTTTTGTAGGCTGAATTGAGGTTTACGGTTATTCAGATGTTGGTGCTGGTGGAAAGTAATACTAGGTCTTGAGCTGAAAGTGACCCATCTAAATCAACAATTCATCGCTTAGCAGTATCTAACTTAACAGTTGGAATTTGTACAGAAAAATAGGAGATGGTTTCTTTTCTTCTTTTTCCCCCCCTTTTTTTTTTGTTAAAGGCATGGTAAAAAGATGTATTTCGAGATACGGCATCTAATTAAAAATCACAGCAATGTGGAAGTGAATATTTTTCTCAAGCAAATAATATAATTGCAATTTGTATCAAGCTAGCTTTTTTTATGAGAAAAAAAAGTTGTTCTTTTTCTCAACACTATTGGAACTCTATTCTTTATTTAGATCTCGATCTTTTGTAGCCAATTTGTTGCTGATAAGGCACAATATCTTTGATACAAATTGAGTTGTAATACGTTAATGTGTGCGTTTTTTGTTTTTGTTTTTTTTTTTTTTGGAAAAGAAGTTAATGTGTTTTCTTGAAAAGATTTTTCAATTTGTGTTTGGTTTTGGTCTAGTAGTAGCTTGGTAATGCATGGAAGATGGCAACGTATAAGGGTGAAAATTGATTTGATATCTGGTGATTTAGATACTAGACAAATGGAAGCATTTCAGAAGAATTGCTGAGCTCATGCATGGGGAGAAACTTTCCTATATACCATTGGTATGACCAGAATGCTCAGCTTTGAGACCTTGCAGGGTTTCAGTTTGTCCAATACACCATATATCTTGGGTGCACCATGATTCGCTTACCGGGATTTTCTCCTGAAATAGCTTTGTGTTGTTGATTTTACTTTTAAATATGTAGATTGAATCTCTTGGAGGGTTCGATCTGGGCTCAGGACAAACGCTGACGTGCTTAACAATGAAAGTCGGATGGGAAGTGGTGTTTCCAGTATTTGGATTGGTGAGGAACGCATACCACCTTTTAGTTACATGCCTCTAGAACTTGTTAGCAATGAGGGTGGCAGTCCCCTTTCAACTGTGGGTGCAGACTCAACACCCTCGTTAACAATAATTAGGTAGTTCAATTTCTCATGAGTAATGATACAAGTACCAAAAATTGTATACCAATTGGGTTATATCTTAAATACTGATAATTTTCTTTAACATGTTGACAAATAAGGATTGGTAAAGTTTTGGTGCCCCATTGTCAGTGCATGAATCATATTTTATTCTCATTTTCAAACTTAAAAAAATAACCAAATCTGCAACAATCAAGGTACCAGTAAGGTGCAAGCCTTGGCAATATCAGACCCCAATTAAGAGTTAGAAAAGTTCAGCCGGTACAAGAGTTCATTAGCCTAGTTTTTAAAAGAAAATAAACTTAATACTCGCACACGGGTTCCGCCCAGTGAACTTGCACCATCAATATTAAGTTCAGGAACCATAATGGCAGTACCTCGGGAGATTAAATAGGGATTTTAGAAGCTTTATTACATGTATTGAGGGCAAATGAGAGAACAATTCTGATAGGAATATCCTAATAATGGCCGAATGTCAAAAAAATCCTTGGACATAACCAAAACATGGTATGTAATTGAGAAGACTGATCCTCAATCCAAGAAGGGAGATGACAGAGAACAATATTGGTAACAATATCATAAAGTGCCAGTGAAAATGGACAAATGACATAAGATCCTTAAACACAACCAAAACATTGTAACTTCAAGATCCATAACATTGGAGGTGAAACAACACTTCCTGAATTTTACAAATCAAAACAACTAAGCCACAACCCCATATTCTCAAAATTGTGGAGTTTACCACAGTTCACAAGTGATCAGTCTCAATCTTCACTTCTCTTTTTCTTCTTTTTCTCTTTCTTGCTTGGAGTTTCCACTCCCTCCGCCTCGGTTTCGGCATGCTTTCTCTTCTTCTTTTTCTTCTGTTCCTCTATGCCATTTTCATCTTCAATTGGCACAGAAGTTTCAACTGACTGTTTCTTCTTTTTCTTCTTCTCCTTTTTCGTTGCTTCCGGGTTTTCTGGTTCTTCACTGACTTCCTCATTCTTCTTCTTCTTTCTTTTCTTTTCTTTCTTTTCTCCATCAGCAACGACAGCTTCTGCCTCTACTTCAGTTTGTGGGGCCATTTCTTCATCCACGTCAGCCGCTACAGGTTGAGTTTGCCCGAGTACTGAGTCAGCTGAAGGATTGTACACCTATGTGAAATAAAGTCATAAATAATATTGCTCGCATCAAATGGACAAAATAACCAGATAGCAAAGTGCAAAGAATGCACAAGTAGGAAGAGGTTTTGATGCACTTCGACTAATATTTCAGTAAACTACATTTTATAAGGACTTTTATAATTTATCTCTAATATAGACTCAGTCCTCAACTTTTCAATTATATAACTCAAGCCTGTGAAGTTTTCAAATTGCTGCAAAGGCAACTAATAAGTTGTCCGAATTTTTCCTTTCGAGTTTCTACAAAAGGTCTGCAACAAATTAGGAAAGGGACCAAACTGAGGACGGGTGTAAAAGGGAGTAGAGAGTATAAATAAAGCAGAAAAAGTAAATAACAAATTAAAGCATTAGAACTTGAGAACCTTTGCTGTGGTTATCATTGCTCCTGCTCCCTTCTTACGGTCCTTATCATAGAATTCTATCTTCGGTTTGCCCTTAGCTGACCCAGCAGAACGACCTAATTCCCTTCCTTCGAGGTTCCTTACTCGTGCCTCAAGCTATAAAAGGAAGCCAGCATGAGTAAAGACCTACAACTTCGATGACAAAACAAAAACATTTGCTACAACTAAAAACAGAGAGAAGAACCTTGAGTCTATTCTCCACTCCCATCGAGTTATCTTCGCTCTCTCCCAGTGCATCACATCTAATAGCTAATGCAGTCTTTGCAGCAAGTGATCGAGCAACTTTTCCTTTATGCTTAGGTGCTGCCTGGCCAATTAGAGACGCATGGTAAATAAGACCATACTTAGGGGTTGCATGTTTGGTCTTGAGGGCCCTAAACAAAGCCTTTTCAGCACCAAGAATCTGCACTGTACTACCAGGCTGCTTAGCGAGATTTATCAAGCTGCCACCATGGGCAATGAGCCGAGCACCAACTAGCTCTCCAACAAGAGCAGTAAGATTAGGGGCAACTGTGTTCATTCTACTCTTCAGGTAGTCATATAGCTGAGCTCTATACTCAGAAAGAGAGAGAACTTGGTCGCACAAGTCCTTGATATTCATCAAGTCAAGTTCACTAACTTCAGTTCCCATGGAAATATTGGACGCCTCTTTAAGTTCTGTTTCGATCTCCTCAGGCAATATCTGCAAGTATAAGATAAATACCAATAAGCAACACTTTAGCAGTCATGAGGTGAAAGTAAATGCTAGCAAAATAGACTGATTACATAAAAAAATAGACTGATTACATAAAAAAAAATCAAAATGAAAAATACTTCAGTTTATCATAACTAGAACTGCAAAAACAAAGCCTTACCTCAGAGAAATCAAGCTTTGCTGCATTTGTACGATTGCCCATCAGCTTCACTGCCTTGGCATAAAGAATGTTATCTTGAATAATCTTTGCAAGCTCAGGGAAATGCCAGCCATACCATTCTCGAACTCTCATTGCATAAGTGTTAAGTTCTTTGTCAAGGTCATCCAGCAAGCCAATCGCTTGAATAATCATTGTGTCCACCTAGAACATCAGATTACAGCATGGAGAAACTTTACTTAATAGAACAACAATATGGGAACATAATCAGAAAAGAACTAAATCAAAGCTAAATTGTCATGGACACTGTACTACAATCATTTAATGTTGTAACTCAAACTGGACAAAAACACAAGTTTCTATAAAATGTATTAAATTCGACCAAGGTCATCCAAAAAACCAAACTCTTGAATAATTATTTTATCCTCATAGAGCAACATTAAATCACATGAACCAAACTGCTACGGATACTCGGGTAGTGCACTTTGGCTATTCAATGTTACAACTTAAATTAAGAGAAAACATAAGGGTCCACTGCATACGAAGTCAACACCTAATCCACGAAATCAAGCTTAACCAATAATAATGACAGCAGTAGCAATAACCAACCCACCTTATCAGGACTAAATTTCAACTTGTATCGAGAAAGGCTGTGGGACAAACCCAAACTCATCGGAGCCAAATCCTGAGCACCCAAGCCAGATATCAGTTCGGTTAATTGGCTTCTCACACCCCTCATCAGTTCCATAACGGCAGTGTTGTGAACGCACTCAATTTTCTGGAGATCAACAAACCCAAGTTGGAATAAATGAAAAAAGAAAATTACATGAAATGAAATTTAAGCAATATTATGGAGTAACAAATAACTTACAAGTTTGTCCTTGATGGCATTTCCGAGTTTTGAGTCGGCCACAGCCAAAGTCTCACCATCACAATGCGCCTTCAAGAACTTACGCAGACCTTTGCTGGGCTTGCTATCTATCAATAAAGTAGCTGCTGACAAGGCCTCAGACGTGTTTTCAAACTTGGAGAAAGCTTTTAGCTTCACAATCTATATACAAGTATCAGGACAAAATTTTAAATCCAAATTGAAAGGCAAACTAAGGATCAGAAAGCAGCGAGATTGTGTAAAGGAAAACGAGTCTAGACAGATAAGGCAACCAAAATTAAATGCTGCTTACCTAATAACATTCAAATAAGTATCAACGAAAGAGAACTCCAATAGCATCACTAACACCAACCAATTCAATTTGCAACTAGTTAAAAATTATTTATTCGCCTGAAATGAGAATGGTAAGCCTAATTTGTCCACAAATTATTGAACATTTTGGCTAGGCACAGTTTTATGCAAATGAAAAAAGTATCTTTTCAAAATCTGAAATAAGCATAAACGACGATATTTACCATATCAAACTTTGTCTTATACTTGTCTGAAATAATTATAAGAGACGATATGAGAACTCATTAAATTTTGCAATCACTACACACATTAAAATAGAAAGAGAGAGATTCTTTTTGGACATCCAAAAGTAAGAAGTGTTGCAATTATTTGTGAATGAAGGGAGTATATTATTAACAAAAGTTTCAGGCAAGACGAAGCTATGTCGGACTAGAAGTGTACATTGTAATCTGAACAAAAAGAGTATTTTTACCAGAAGTATCTAAAGCCCCCCAGCGTTGTTAAAAGCTCTAGGAGCCTTTAAGGTGGTATAACCCCTTATCACCTAAGGCGCTAGGCAACCAAGGCGCTCGCCTGAGTAACGCAAGGCGCTAATTATTTTTTCAATAGAATTGCATAATCTCATGAAATTATTAATTTTTATTTTTTTTTATTTTTGTATATGTGGAAGTAAAACTCTTTTATAGGTGTGGTGAGTTCATGGTAACTTCTGGATATATTTATTAGTAACCTTTTAATAGTTTACTTTAGTGATACTTTTGTTGTTAACTAATAATAAGTGATTATGACATATCATAAAAATAACATATACCACTAATATAGATAAAATAAATAAATAGAATAAATGCATGAAGTGAGTAAGACGCTTGCATTAGCGCTTTAGGCGTTAATAATTTAACTCAAGGCGCTCACCTAATCACACCTTAGAAACGCTGCTCCCCTAGAGCACCTTGACATTGCCTTACCTCGCCCGAGAGCCTTGGCAAGCTTTTAATAACACTAAAGCACCCAACAAGTATAAAATACAAACACGTAGTCTAACCTTGAGCAACTTAATGGACATTATAGCCCTGTTTGGCATCAGCCTTTTTATGTAAGGTTTTTCGTTTTTTTTTTTAATTTTTATTTTTGGCTCTTGTGCTTCAACTAGAAAGAAATGTTTGGTAAACGGACTTTATAGCTTAAAAAAGGAAAGGATATTATAGTCCTCTTGAATAGAAAAGCAAACAAGTATCAAGGTAGTGCTAAACACCAATTGTGACAAGAACTGGCTTTCTAAGCTATTAAAAAATGCTTCAATGCAGCTTTTGTAGGCTAAAGTTTTTTCTCGCTGCTTTTTTAAGCACCTTTCACCCCAAAAAAATTAGGGCAAAACAGGCACTCTAAATCGGAGAGGCAAAAATGTCAGCGTATATCCGTGTATATGCTTTTAATATAGTGATTAAGAAACATAGAATTTACCTGTCTAGCAGAATCAACAGAGTTGAATTCTTTGCCCAAATCCTTCAAAACAAAACCCACAGTTTATATATTAAAAAAAAACACAAAAGCTTAATATACCTATATAGCATGAAGATTAATACAAGCAATTTACCTCAACTTTAGAGAGTTTTCCCTCGTCGAGCACCTTGAATAGGGCAAAGCCTGCTGGGGTTTCGAACAACACCAGCATCTTTACATACACCTGCAAATAACACTGATCCTTGTCAAAAACCCAAGCTTATACATACATTTAATTATTACATATATATATATGTATATATACATATTATAGAGAGAGAGAGGGAGGCTACCGACTGTTAAATGTGGTCTGAGGAGGAGGAGGCTCTGAAAAACCCTAAGATATGGGCAGAGAGAGAGAGAGAGAGGGAGGGCTGCTACTTGTTAGCTAGGGTTTAAGTGTTGGGATTTTAAAGGGGTGGGTCTCCGGGTGGGCTTTTATTTAGTCGGGTCCGGTTTTAGAAGGATAACCCAAATTTATTTATTTTGTAAATAAATGTTTGAGACAATTACTATATGGTGCTAAGCTTTGTACAAGAATTAGATTTTGATGGGGGTGTCAGAACCAATAGTAACCAATCAATTTGCCACATAATACCTACGTAACGCTTATGTGACTGCCTAATTATAATCGGTTGCTATAGTAAAATATATAACATTGAAATAAAAGTTTGAGCCCAGTGTAAACCCTCGCCGCCCAACAAACCCTTCCCCCCTCCCCCATTCGCTGCTCTCTCTGGTTCGTGGCTCCCTCTCCCCTACTTAGCAGTAAACCCTTGCCCCCTTTCCCCATCCATAGCATTTGTGGCTNNCTATCTGGTTTACGGCTCTCTCTCCTTCAACCAATGCCGTTGTCTCAACCCATCCTAATGTCTGTCGCGACTCTATCACGCAACCCTAGTTTGAGTTTCACCCATTAGCATTGTTTGTTCTGAAAATTAAAAGGCTCTAAGTTTTGATCATCCCCTTTCTTTTCATTGTATTTATTTTGAATTTATATAACTATTAATCTGTTTATCTATTTTGGGTATTGTTGAACCCTAGCCCTAATTTGAGTTTTATGTTGTTATAATTGGAATATTAATTTAATTTGAATGCCTATGCCTTTTTGTTGTATGCATTATTTTGGTAATTTTTTTACTGTTCAAAATTTTAAACGCTGCAGTTCGAAGTGACCTAGTTGTGCATAACTACTGTTTTGGTGAATATCTATTTTTAGACTAATAATAGTAACGATGTAGTTCGAAGTGACCTAGTTGTGCATAACTACTGTTTTGGTGAATATCTATTTTTTGGACTAATAATTGTTCTGGGATAAATATTCAATGAAAGGTTAACTTAGTCTTCATAGCATCTCTGTCTGAATGCCTTTTCACAAATTTTCAATTATTATTATTTTTTTCCAACTACCCTAATTTGCAGTTGATAATATAATTTTGGACTGGTAAGATTATTCGAAAGTTATACTGGAATCATCTATTAGTATATGAAAAATTGGACAAAAAACTCCCAATTTGTATGAAAACGGTGCGTTTGGTTCTTTTAATTGACATCAAATGAGTTTACATAATTTGATGTGTAAGTTGTGTTAAAGGAGCAGCAAATGGTGAGGTTAAAGTTGACCGCAAAGGGATCCAAGACAGCAAGATTTCTACCTTTATAGGAATTAAATTGTGTTTAGGCATGCTAAAGAAAAGTTTGTTTTGAATTGGCTTTCGTGATTTGTGTAGGTTTAATTTTACATGTATTCTATTGATTATAAAAACTTATATTATTTAGTTAAAACGGTTTGGAAATGAATGAAGTTTCAAATTCTTACATTTTATTACCCTTATTCTATTGGATTGGTAAAAGGGAGAAAAATAAGATTCTTCCTGTGGTGCTTTGAATTATTATTGATGAACTCTTGATTTTTTTTTCATGTGATTAAACAAAAGTTGATAGTTATGTGCTGAATTTGAATTTTTGGTTTGGGCTGGTTATGCTTGATTTAATACTGCAGAATGTATATGTTGAACCTGCGACGAATCTTGGTGATAAAATGCCTTTGGAACGATTTATAAATAAAGTCAAGGTACATGTAATCCCGAGCATTTGTGAGTTGTATTCTAATATTATGTTAGTGGTAACTACAAAAATTTCTCCATAGAGAAACGAAACTATTAGAAATCCTATTATTTTCATCATGGTATGGCTTTCACTAATGAAAAAATATGAAACCAATAGAAATTTATTTAAAGGTCTTTAATATTGAGAGAATATTTTGAGGGGCAAGTCTCAAAATTCTATTTTGAAAGCATTGAAATGTCTTTCCTCAAAAAATATTTGTTTTCATAAGCGAAAGACAATTATTAGAAGAATAACCAAACTAGACATTTACAAATTTTTGAATTGAGTTATCCCAAAGGATGTTCTTACATTTTCATAAATGATCATTGGAAAGCAATTTCTTAGGCTTTATTCTTCATATGTATGTACTACAATTTAATAAACTAGTATTAAAAAATATTTATTTTCACAAGCGAAAGGCAATTATTAGAAGAATAACCAAACTAGTCATTTACATTTTTTTTTAAATTGAGATATCTAAAAGTATGTTCTTGCATTTTCATGAATGATCATTGTAAAGTAATTTCGTAGGCTTTATTCTTTATATGTATGTGCTACAATTTAGGGAACTAGTATTAAAATAGTATTCTATTTGAAGTTTGGGCATTAACAATTGTATGAAAAATTTAAGGCATTTAGATGATATTTGTCCTTATTATTTGCAAATATGATTTAAATTGAATTGTAAAATTTGTAAATTGCAGAGTAAGTCCAGTAAAAAAAAAAAAGAAAGAGAAAGTATTAGATGAAAAATACTATGCAAGCGAAGAAAAGATAAAAGAAATTGAAAAAGAAGAAGAAGAA
>MKEJ01004260.1:0-21430 GCA_001753735.1 Embelia ribes
TTTATATCTAAATATATATATATATATATAATAAGAAAACGATGCAGTTTTATGTAAGTAATTCGGATTCGGTTCGGGTTCAGGTTTGAGCCTAAATCAGGGTTCGGTTCGGGTTCAGGTTTCTTATAAATAATTTGGGTAATTTGGGTTCAGATAATTCAATACTATTTTCAAGTAATTCGGATTCGGAAATTCAATATTCTTTTCGGGTACTTCAGGTTCAAGAAATTCGGCCCATATGCACAGCCCTAAAGCTGACTAACTGGATAACAAATTTTTGCACTCTCCAATAGGGAAAACCGGGAAAGGCTTAAAAAGAATAATTTGATTAATTGTGTTCATGAGATGGCATAAAATGTAGACATCAAACTTGGGTAAAGCAACTAATTCAGCACGAATTTCAAGAGACACTTCAGAATCAGAGATCAAACCTCTCCCGGGATCAATCTTTCTGCATCTTCTGGAGATACCTCCTTACTCAGTTCTTCGAGTACTGTCCCCAATACTTTTAAGGTCGCAAAAACTCTTTTCCTTTTAACAGTTTTACGCTCCAACCTAATTTTAAGAAACAAGAATCAGCTACAAAGAAAATGCAACTGACCGTTGGCCCTAATCAACAAATTTTTCTCATTCTTAGCAAAAAAAACATAAATAAAATAAAACGAGAAATTTGTTAAAATAACAAAAGTGGTGGAAAGAACTAAACACAAATAAAAGGGGGGAAATAGATATAACAGAACATACAGCCTACTGCCCACAACAGAATGCAAGAAACGGAGCCTTAGTTGCTGACTAACTACTAGACAAAAAGATCAATGCCCCTGATACCTTCTTTAAATCTATTTTTTCCTCCCCACCAAAAGATAATGATACTAGTGGCAGATCCCAAGCCAAATTTGAAGTATGTCACAAAACCATTCCAAAAGTTGTATTCCCTTCATCTTTACAACCAAAATGAATAACAAGCAAAAGGAGGACGTTGTTGCACTACAGAGAATTTAGAAAGTTCAACATTTTCTTTGAAGGAAAATATTCTCCTTTCCCTTTTTTAAGGGCTTAGGGCTGTGATGTTTATCTTTTTATTTGTAGTTGGTCCCTGCTTTAGTGGCTTGTTCGAGGTGACCCCCTTTAGAGGTTTTAGCATTTCACATTCAACATTTAACCCATTTAGGAAACAGAGTGGAAAGGCAAAACACTGCTTCAAGATCTAGATAAATATAGTATAGATTACAAGTTCAGAATCATACTCTCCGAGGTTACCACTGAAAACACCCGACTCTCTCAGCTGCATTTCTTCTTCCCGTAGCTTGTCTACATTATTCTTCTCTCTATATTGCTTATAGAACTCCTGCAAGCGAGTGATGTCCTGGCTCCTGTCTATAGTTCCACCCTCTCTCTTCGCGAGCTTTTGCTGTAAGATCATTCAAGAATAAAGAACCCATGTGGCATACACGAATGATGGCAATAAAACATATAGCAATTCATGGAACTATCATAGAGATGGTTTGAATCAATTCTAAAAATTCAGTTACATAAAGTATCATGAATCTGATTCTGGTGCTCATATCATCAAGTCCAAAATGCAGCTGGAAATACCAAAATGGAGCATGTCAAAAGTTCTTTTGACATCCCACATCAAAAACAATTTCTTAAAAATCCCACATCAAAAACATTGTGTCAAAAATCCCACATTGAAAAAGTATATTCAATCATAAAGATACCATGATACATATACAGAGAGAGTAAAATGGAATTATTAACACTCTACTTTTCATCATATTAATGAACTTCATAAGCCCACATCCTAGGGGCAAAGAGTCCTAACCATGCATGATTCACCACGTAAGACAATTTATTGATAGCATAATTTATTACAAAAGCGGCATAAAATTTTCCCCACATCTTGTGAGTAAGTGTGTGCAGCCCAATGGGCAAAATGATCTACTTGCAATCACCAGATTATAAAAGTATGTAGATTATCAAAGGCGCAAGAAGGTATAATAAAAATTCCAACTGAACTTTACCTTAATAACAGACATTAAACCAGTCTTGAATTGTAACACACCTCTTCCCTCACTATTAGGATCCAAATTTTGGGACAAAGAATAAGCATACTCACATACTGCAAGGGCACAACAAAAGAGCGACAATGTCAAGACAAATTAGAAATCACAATCAAATGCATCAAAAGATCCAGTCAAAAATAAATGAAAATTGAGGTGAAGTTCTTTAAATCAACACAAATACTGCAGCCTAGCACTTTAGCTCGATACCATTTTAAATAGAAACGCATTTGACCGTAACAACTTCCCATGGCATAATTAGCATTTTAAGTATTCAGTGCTACAACCAGAATAAACGTGAACTTCTGATTCCTTGCTTTTCTCACTCAGGATGTAAACAAAATAATCTACAGATGATAAATTGAAAGGATGATCCACAAAGGTACATGTTGAACAAAACATGGCAAACATTGGAGCTCTATCAATCCAACAAAAACGCAAATATCTTAAACACACTTAATGAACAGTATGCCAACATTCAGATCAGATATCTACCACCCCTAATGGAATTATCATATCAGAAAGGAAATGATTATAGAATATTTAAACAGCTACAAAAATTGCAAATTACAGTTCAAACCCAAGTAACCAATATTATTTGACCCATTCTGGATGCACCTCTTGAGCTCTCCCATTGAACACTCCATTCCTCGGTTTGAGATCTTTGAACTAAGGTCCAAAAGCTTAATTTGCAAAAGGAACTGTTAATATCATGGTTGCCTGATCTTTTCAATGAGAAAAGACTACGCAACTATTCAATTGCTTAACCTCGCTGTAAACCCTAGACATACAGTACATCAATAAAATTACTTTCTTTTAATAGGTAGTTTTAATAAGAAAGGAGATCAATAGAACAACAAAGAGCAGTATTGTCAAGTAAATTGAAAATTTGCAAATCCTGTAACCCTCTTTCAAGAAAATCTAAAAGACAAAGAAGATTTCTGATAGTACAGGAGATAAAATGGCTTAAAATGAGCTTATGGTCTACCACACCAGGCCAACTTCTGTCCAGATATTACTTTTGATGTTTTACTTCTTCGAAACAATTATCATGGGCTTTTCTAGAAAAATAAATAACCCAATGAAATAAACCATTAAACAAAGAATTATGAATATTAAGTATGCTTAGATAGAGCAAATTTATTTGTGCAAAAAAAAAAGGTATAAGCAATAACCAAACGAACCAATATCACATGACAGAGATAAAGGAAGATAAATCTAATACACAGCAAACACAAAAGATACACGTATTCATATACCAAACATGGACAGGAGACAAAGAAGATATATGTTAAAAGGAAAGCATCTAGTCAAGCATGAGTATTAATGCCAAGAGAATCTGAAAGTTTTTCCAACACTTGGTCAATTTGAATGGCTTTCACAGTAGGGACATGCAAATACTTAATCAACTTCAACCAAAATAATGGCACAAAGCAATAAGCTTAACAAAGTTCTTCCTTGAATTCTAAGGATGGTAAAAAGTTGGATACACTTGGATTCAGTGGCAGACCCAAGATTCATGGGTAGGGGGTGGGGGAGTACATTTGAGCTATACAAGGGGTTAATGTATGTTTTTTTCAAGGGGATCGCCTAAGAGCTAAATCAAAATTTTTCAAATTTTTTATAGATGGAAGCAATTTGCAATGAAAAATCCTATTTAGTTAAAAACAATGTAATCTGCATATACCAAATTTAATTAATTTATTGTAGCAAATTAATTTTCAGTTTCATAATCTGTGAGGGAGAGAGAGAGAGAGAGGGAGAGAGACGGTTCGGTTAGACTGTGATAGCACGGTGGAGAGGCTTTGATCGGATCCAACTTAAACCAGAAACCAAACCAAACCATAGATTTTGGGTTGGATCTAAATCCAACGAAAGTTATGTTTAACCCAACCCTAAATCAATCCAAACATATTTTAACTTCTATATTTTAACTTTTGATAATTTTCTCAAAACTCTAATGGCGATACCAGGCGATGCCGAGGCTGATCCCAACCCGCACTCGCTTGAGAAATTCAAGCTCTATGAGACCAAAGCGGTGATTCTATTTTTCCAAATTTCTGCTTTTTGTAGATTAATTAATTATTAGAATATTTGAATTTCAGGATTCATGATTGTTTAATTGTGTTTCTCAACTGATTCATGTTTTCTATAGCTGCATTAGTCAATTACATGATGGATTTAGGGCACTCCTGTTCTATGTTATAGAAATTATATTTTAGGCCACTCCCAAACTCCTCCTACGTATTTCTCTTTATTATATAGCCAGTCTCTCTGGATAAAGGAGGAGGATGACAATAGTTTGTGAAGGCCAGTAAAAACTATAGTCAAATGTACACGGATGAACCAAATCTCATCAGAGCACCGAGGTTAATCGTGATTGGACGAGACTTACTAGAATGGGTGACCTTATGAGAAGTTCTTGTGTTGCACCGGGAATAGCGTGTCTTAACGAGAATATTACTAGGATAGGTGACTTCCTAGAAAATTCTCGAGTTGCATGCACCTTTTAGCCGACCTCAAAAACTTGGGGTTACTGCTTGGTTGAAGAATAAGAAGATATTTTAGGGCACTCCACCAGTCACTCTATAATGGCATCTATACTGAATTTTTTTGTCAGGGGTTAAATTTTAAGGGATGCTTACACCTGTATATCTAAACCATTTTACTCACTTGAAAAGGTGAGGGTTTGCTGGAGTGATCTCCTTGAACAAGGACCATTGTACATCCGCAGTACTAATTTTTAGTTTATGGAATCTGGTGTGGGCATTCCCTAAATTCCAGTCTCTATTTTAGACTTGGAACCATGGGGATCAAAACTTAGGGGATGACGATAGATACACGGGTGGTAATGTCCTTTGGTTATGATCTCACTAGTGTATATAACACTATTTAATTGCCGATAAAAGTGGGGATTTGCTATATTGATCCCTTTGAACTTGGGACTATTTTTCATCCTTAGTCTATTTTTAGGTTTAGAGGAAGTGAGGGTTTTCTCCATATTTGAGACTTTTAAGCCTGAGGGATTAAAATTTGAAGGTTGGATTTAGTTATATTGGTGGGAATTGCCTATCATCATCTTTTTTGTTATAAAGTAAGTCCTGGGGGAAAATTGACCATTTTGCAATATGTATTTTTTTATAATGTTATGATGTGGGAAGAAAATTAATTGAAAGTGAATTATGTTTCTCTGTTGGGTTCTTTTTAATACCCAGGAATAGTGAAAAGACTTGAAGTTTGCTATGCACTATTCTTTAACTGTATTACTCAACTGATTTCATGTTTTATGTGGCTGCATTAGTCCATTCTGCATGGAATTTTTGCTCTTAGGGTATTTCCACCAATTTTCTTATTTCCAACTTCTAAGTTTGTAATCTCTCTCTGTCACTCAAAATAGAGGCTGCTATATGGGAAATTTCAAACCAGACACCCTAAACTTAAAAATGGAAAGGAAGATGAACCGTATTCCCCTAGTTCAAGGGGAACACTATAGCACATCCCATATTGTTCTAGGGGATTGAACAGTATTTGGATGCACTGGTGAGAGCTTTCTCTTGGGTTTAATCCTTAAAATTTAGGACATAAAGCCATTTAAGGGCACTGATGTGAGTGCCCCCTATCATCTTCTTGTTTAATTATAGATTAGAAAACTGACCATTTTGTGCTATGTAGTCTTTTCTTATCAGGTAGTGGGATGGGAAGAAAAGTAATTGGCAGTGATATATTTCTACGTCGGGTTCTGCTTGATAATCTAGCATAGGGAAGAAGACTTGAAACTTAGGGTTCAAATTTGTTAAGTTGTATTACCCAATTGATTTCATGTTTGTAGCTGCATTAATCGATTACAAATAGAGTTTTTGCTCTTATCATCTTCTTATTTAGTTATGAAATTAGTGTTGGGGGGAATTTTTACCATTTTAAGCTGTGTTTTTATTATATTATGATATGGGAAAAGATTATTGGTAGTGATATGGTTTCGCTTTAAGGTCTGTTTGATAGTCAGAAATAGTAAAAAGTATTGAAATTTAGGGTTCAAAATTGTTGAACTGTATCACCCAACTGATTCCATGTTTCTAGAGCTGTACTAGTTGATCAATTAATAAAGCTTTCACTCTTATCATCTTCTTGTTTAGTTAAGAAGTTAGTGTTTGGAAAAAAGTTGAACTCCTTTTGCTATTTATTTTTGTCTATGATGTTATGGTAATGGAAAAGATAATTAAAGTCATTTCTTTCTGATTTGGGTTCTGTTTGATATCCAGGAGCAAAAAGACTTGAAAGTTAGGTTCAGAATTGTTTACCTGCATTACCCAACTGATTTCATGTTTTCTCCAGCTGCATTAGTCAATTAGATATTGAGTACTGGCTTCTATTGTCTTCTTGTTCAGTTAAGAAATCAGTGTAAAAAATGACGATTTTATGCTATCTTTTTCCACATAATCTTATGGTATGGGAAATTTTTTTAAAAGTGATATGCTCCTTCTTTGGGTCCTGTTTGATATTCAAAAATAGTGAAAAGAGTTGAATTTTGGAATGAAAATAGTCGATTCATCTTATGTTTTTTCAGCTTTATCAATCCTCAGTGATGAACTATTGGCCCTATTCTCTTTGTAGCAATGTGGGATTTTGTTTATCTAAACAGGAAAGTGAATAGAAGTTGATAATCTTTTTATAGGTAGAAATCTATATCTGTCTTCAATAACGTGCTTATGTTGGTTATTTTATCAAATGATAGTGTGTTGGCCCCTATCATCTCCTTGAAAGTGGATCTATGAAGAGAGATAAAGTTCAGATTGTTGTAAGAAGTTGATAGTTTTATGGTAAAGGTAAAAGGAAAAAAAAAATTTACCCGATATATGGGTTCGTATGAAGGGCTGATATGATATGAAACGTTTGGAATTCATGAGAAACTTGTATTTTATTAGTTTTTAATGTTTTTGTGCTAAAACCGTTGTGACTTCTGTTTTGTGTATGGGTCATCTGTACATTTATGTTATGTACCCCTCTGTATCCGCATTTGATTATTGTGAATATAGGACTGGGCTTGTAATCATGTACTATGATTACTGCTTAGTTGTTTGCATACTCGTTTTGCTTTGATTGATTTTTTTGGCTAATGCAATGGTTTTTTATACAAGTCTGCAACAAGGGAACTGTTTGCTGTTATGTTTGACTTAGTTTCCATAGCTAGTTGAAAGTTTATGGGATCTTTATTAGTTAAAATTTTACAGAGGTTTTACCTGATTGGTAGTGATCGGAATAAGCGATACTTTCGGGTGTTGAAGATCGACCGTTTGGAACCATCCGATCTCAATATTAGTGAAGATCCAGTGGTCTATTCGCCTCAAGAGGTTAAAAGCTTGCTTCAGCGTATTGCTGAAGGCAATCGTGCCACTGGAGGACTAACCTTCGTTGCAAAAGTTTACGGAATCGCTGGTCTGTATCTATTTCTCTTCTTAAGTTATTTGAAATTTGTATCTTTTAAGATGCAGGTTTATCATGTTCTCTATCTTATGCTGTAGGTTGCATTAAGTTTTTGGAGCCATATTATTTGATTCTAGTTACAGAGCGCCGTCAAATTGGTTGTATATGTGGCCATGCTATATATAGCATAGATAAGAGTGAGCTAATTACTGTCCCACATGCTTCGGTTATGACTGATGTCGCACATTCTAAAACGGAGTTGAGGTACTTTCTTCTTGTATAATAAATAGCCCTGCAATGACAGTTTCATTCTAAGGGTAATTTAGTTTATATGGTTCCTTTTTATTCCTTTTTGGTTTAAACAAAGAGTTTGAACTATAGTCAAGAGAAAGAGTCTAAACCATGTATGTTTTGCCTGGCATTTTTCACTCTGCCATTTCAAGTGTCGATGGACACAAAGGTAGATTAGTTTTTGCTTGTGTTGTGAGGTGTTAATCAATCGCTTTTGAATCTCTGTACCTTTTTCCCACTTTTTGCACCATCTTCATTCTGCACCTTAAATTGAACCACCTATTTTGGCATCTATTGTGATGGAATTGTACAACCTGCAGGTACAAGAAGCTTCTTACAAGTGTAGATTTGACGAAGGATTTTTTCTATAGTTACACTTATCCTTTGATGCAAAGTTTACAAAAGAATATGCTATCAATGGGTGAGGAGGGGATGCCGTATGAAAATATTTTTGTGTGGAATGCTTTTCTTACACTGCCAATTCGGTCAAGATGCAAGAATACCATCTGGACAATTGCACTGGTTCATGGTCACTTTAAGCAGGTAATAGTGCAGATAATTTATCATTTTCAACACGCATTGAGTTTAGATATCATTGATGTGGGAAAAAAGTTAAATAGTTAGAGAGAAGACAATTTTACAGCTACAATTTTAACATACCATCTCTCAATTGACAGTCTTTTTTACTAGCAAGGGAAATCGTAGTTGGCATACTCTTCAAATTAACATGTTGCTTGCCTTCTAATCTTAATGGAAATATTGGTTATGAACTTAGACTCTTTGATCGTGGAAATTGATAATGAAAATAAATTGGTTGAAGATGAGGGTGGTTGATCGTATGCATATATACCTATGTTACTGTTACCTATTTTCTTTGTGCTTCAGTGTCTTGAAATTGTCCCCATTCATGGCAGTGTGCTAACTCATTCCAATGATCTTCTGTATGTTGTGAATAGATCAGGTTATCAATATTTGGACGAGACTTCAGTGTTTCTTTGGTTTCTAGGCGATCGCGGCATTTTGCAGGAACTCGGTATGCTTTTGAGCACTTGTCTTGTATACCTTTCCTTGATCTTTGATGCTATAATTTTCCCTTAATGGAAGTTTGTATTTTGATGTTTTTCCAATACTTAAATGTTTGATCAATTTTTTTACTTGTGATGGAACCAGCTATTTGAAAAGGGGAGTCAATGACCGCGGAAGGGTGGCAAATGATGTAGAAACTGAACAAATCGTCCTTGATGAAGAAGCTGGCTCTTGCAAAGGGAGAATGAGTTCTGTGTTGCAAATGCGGGGTTCAATCCCATTATTCTGGTCACAAGAAGCTTCAAGGTTCAGCCCCAAACCAGATATAATCTGTAAGAACATCCATTAAAATTTATTGGTCAAACATTTCAAGTGTACTGGTTTTTCAGCCAGTTTAGTTTTCCACATTTCTCTTTTGATAAAGTAATAATATGTGGTGCTCTTTTCAACTTCTGTTTAGTACAAAGATATGATCCAACATATGAGGCAACCAAACTGCATTTTGAGGATCTGGCAAAGAGATATGGTAACCCAATTATTGTGCTCAATCTTATCAAGGTATGTTCTTGTATATATGTTGAATAGTTTCATCTAAGCTCTTTCAATTTCCCTGCTAGTTTTGTTCCTTCATTGACTGAGTTTAGTCGCTTGGTACATGTAGTCATTATCTGATGAGATGTCATCCAAGATGGGGGCAGTGTTCTTACCTAGTTTAAGTGCGTGCGTGTTTTTTTTTTAATTTTTTTTTTGGGTGTGTTATTTAGTTTAATGTTCTTTTAGTGAGAGCAGGACCTAGAGTTTTTGCTCTCTGTGGCAGAAGTTTACTATATTTTCCAGTGGGGGTAACTTTTATTCAAGACATTAATTTGCCACTCACTTGCAACACCATGTTTGTTTAACTTTTTTGTTTCTCTAATGACTAGTTTTCATGGTTATCATTCTTGGTTGAGTGGTGCCTGACGTCTGTCGGCAATTTCTTATTTTTGGTTGAGAAATTGAGTAACTTGAATTTTTAAATTTTTACTCTAGTATAATATCAGGTAATTTGGTAGAATATTTTAAGCTTCTTTCTTACAAATGCAGACCGTTGAAAAAAGGCCACGAGAAATGATGTTAAGACGTGAGTTTGCCAATGCAGTCGGTTATCTTAACCAGATTTTCCCTGAAGATAATCACCTTGAGTATATCCATTGGGACTTCCATAAGTTTGCGAAGAGGTATGCTTGTGATGCTTATCGTGCAATCAAACTCCCGTTCGTTTAAGCTAACTAGTTTTTCGGTTTCAATTTTGAAGCAATTCTGCCAATGTGTTGGCTGTTTTGGGTCGTGTGGCAAGTGAAGCACTTGATTTGATTGGGTTTTACTATAGCGGGAAGCCTATCGTTGATAAAAGGATTTCCAATCAACTCAGTCGGACGAGCACTGGAAGGTATTACTTCTCTTTGGATCTATATATTGGCACCTTTCTTGCACTCCCAATGTTTAGGCATGATTAGCCATCTGCCCAGAAGATTTAGCTGTAGGGTGTTACGATTACTGAAGATTTGAATGGCATAATGTTTCTAACTTCCATTATGGTGTGTTGTTCGTCCATTTTTTGTAAGCAATGGCCCCATAAGAGCTGGCTTGTTGCTTATATGGCATCTAATTATTATAGTTGTTTCATGTTCAGTCTATTCTAAAATTGATATTAGTGGTGCCTAAAACCCTAACTTGAATGCTTTATATGTTAGGGCCATGCACGTCTCCATTGCGACCTAAAGGTTGGGTTCGTACAGTGGGAACGGTCTCTGAAGAGAGGTAAGGTTGCGTACATCATATCCTCTCCAAACCCTGCAATGCGGGAGATTTATGTCCTGTATGTCCATATATAATTTTGTAAGCAAAGGGCTCTCATTCTGCTTTCCTCCAACGAGAGACCTTTCGCCTACCAGGATGCTACATAGTGATTATTTATCTCTAATTAGAATATTTTTTGGCATGTAAATTTTGGGATGGTTCCTAAGTAAAAGAATAATCCATGACTGTTAGCTATTATATTCACTAGTGAAGCCTTTGCGATGCACTAATTATCTAGAAATATTTTATTTCATAATTCTTATAATGATTATTTTGGTATTTTTTGTTAATTGCCTAAAATATTTTGTAAAATATTTTTGAAGAAGGGTTCTTCGAGATTCCTTCTTGATTTTAAAATATTTCATTATATGTTATAATAAATTGATCAGCCGAAGTGACTTCGTCATATTAATTTTAATGTTTCATGATATAGCGCAATTAAAAGAAATATTAGGAGATTGACTTAAAATCTCTTTGAAAGGCCTAGGAAATAGTTGATGAAAAAGAAAAAGAATCCCATATACATGGAAGCGAGCATACAAAAAGTCTATAGTTGGAATCCCAGTTGGCACGAAATTGGGGCGTAGACTCCACTTATAATATACGATTAATATATGTGATAATAACATTATTTAAACTTTTATTCTTCTAACTTTCTTGCATTTTTAAATTTAGTTGATTGCAATAGTTGCTTATCCTTGTCTCTAAAATAGTGAATACATGTGTTGGCTCATTTAATTCGTGAAAAATTATGGATCAACAAAGTTGAAATACATCTTAATATTTGGGAGTTTATTGAAAATTAGAAAAGACCTAAACATTAAATTATTTTTTCTACCAACTTAAATTCAATCAAATAATTAATTAAGAGTGACACGTGGTAACCCATTCCCCAAAAAACATTGTGAAGACTACAATTTATAATGCCAAAATGTTATATAAAATCATATAATATGATGTTATATGATGTATCTAACGTAATTAAATCAATAAAGATAAAAATTAAAGTCCTTCAAATTTAGTATTAGATTATATTTATTGATACAACTTGCACTATTACACAACATTATCAATGATATTTCAGCCAAGCTCACAGTTGGTATAACCACCGTTTCAATTTTTCTCCCTCTTTCTTGCAATATAATAATACCGATATATATATATATATATATATATATAAGAGAGAGAGAAAGAGAGAAAAGATATCAAAACACATTTATAAGGATTGTTTAGTTTTTCAAAATTCAATGCAAAATTTTAACCTTCATTTGCTTGCGCCACAATGGCGTGTGGAATCCTGAAAACAAAATAATGGGTTTGTTTAGTTGCAGTTTTTAAGCAAATAAACTAGCTTATTTCTAATTAAGAAAAAAATGGATGCATTCAGCTTAAAATTCAGCTTATTTAGCTCAAAATAACAAATAAGCTAAGCTTTTAAGTTGAGCAGTCAAACACGCTCCAGCTTTCAAGCAAAAAAGCTTATAAGTTGCAACTAAACAAGCCCATACGTTCATGTGCTTACCATTTTTCTACTATATTAATTTTAATTTATTAATTATTTAGAGATTATAGATGCTTGTAATTGCATCTATATGATATGATACAATTCATTCGTAGGGTCTGCCTACAACAGAAAGTGCTTCCCCAAAAAAAATGCACAAAAAATAAAAGATTGTGGGGATTATTTAATTCTTGTTTAAATAAATGCTTGTAATTGCATCATGTATGTAGACGGTTATTGCTATTTCAAAAAAAAAAAAAAAAAGCTTTTTAGTTAGGGCAAATAGTTTTGATTTTGAATGAAAAATAGAAAGTCCCATGTACAATATAATTTCACGCATGCATGTGAAAATAAATTTATATTTTAATGATTTTATACAAAAATAAGTGAAACAAAATGAATATGTATGCATGAGAGAATAGAATGCCAAGTAAAAATTTTGTAAATTTTTTTTTATTAGCCAAAAAAATTGTGTATTATATATAGTATTCACATATTTGTGTTTTAGGTCAACTTGTGTTAGCGAGATGAAGACCAGTTCGGGGGATGTTGCTAGAATTAGTAGTAGTAAGGAATCGTCAAATACCGTGGTAAAACAAGAGAGGGAGTTTGATAGTAGTAGACAAATTACTAGAGGTAGTTATGGTGCTGTTGCTGCTCCTCAGTTCCAAAGCGGAGTTCTGCGCACGAATTGCATTGATTGCCTGGATCGTACCAATGTTGCACAGTATGCTTATGGTCGCCAACTTCATGCAACGGGCTTGACAAATGAGCCGAAAGTTGATGGTGATACTAGTATTGCTGCAGCATTAATGGAATTATATCAAAGCATGGGTGATGCTCTTGCCCAGCAGTACGGTGGTTCAGCTGCTCATAACACAGTATGTGGTTTTCCATCCAAATTGAGATTATTTTTATTACTCAATAATACTGTCAGTAAAGAAGAACTTTTACAATCTATTGACAATTTGATGACATATTCGTCTTGCTAAGCTATGATTACTTTTACTGATACGTAATACAACATATTTATTCAAAATTCTAGGTGTTTCCTGTAAGGCTGGGAAAGTGGAAAGCAACGACACAGTCCAGTGAATTTCTCAAGTCTATCAAACGATACTACAGCAATGCCTACACTGACGGGGAAAAGCAAGATGCAATTAATCTGTAATCCTCGATAATTTTCCAAATGTTAACTGAAACGTGTCACATGTAAAGATTGTATGCATTTCTCAATTTGATTATGTTTTTCTTCATTTTTTTTATTCTTGTTTGAGAAATTTATGAATTTTTTGTTTTTTGTTTCACGACTTAAAGTTGCTTAACTGCATCCCCTAATTGTACCAGATTTTTGGGCTATTTTCAACCACAGAAAGGGAAACCTGCACTGTGGGAACTGGATTCAGATTATTATCTGCATGTGTCAGGGATTGGAGATGACCTTTTCCCAGATAAGAGGTTGATCTCTACATATTTCGTTTTCTTGAGAGATTCGTAAACTAACACGAACATACTTAAGATTGTACTGTATCTGTTTCTAAATTCGTTCTTAAAGATTGAATATGCGGCTTTTATATATTTTAATTAATTAATGTAATTTTTCATTTTGTTCAAGCAGTGATCTGATTTTATTTTTTCTTTTTCACATTTCCTGTACTCATTTATTTACTAAATAAATAATATATGTATATATTTCTTCTAACTAGTCTCATTCTACAATTTGACAGCTGAACCTAGGCATATCGGTGCAAGATTGTTCCTTGCTCCTATTTCTGCTTGCAATGAGGACTTTACACGGAAGAAACTTACGTCCTTTGATAAGCTAATTGAGAGAACATGCAGCTCTATAAAGAATGTAAGGTTTTGTAGTGAATCAGATCACAAATCCGGAACTTGTGGAGTGGCACCAGATGCAGCGTAAATATCTTCCTCCTCAATTGCATTTTCATTTAGTTTTTATACTTGATCTAGTTATTTGCCATCATGCCTGCCTGATAGACAGCTAGCGGCTTTGATATTTTTGCAGTGAAATACAGCTTAAGTGTCCAAACTGGCTTTTTGGACTGAAGAAGTCTGAGGAACCATTTGATGAAAGGATTCGAAAGATAAAGAGAGTAGAAGGGTTTTCTGACCTTAACTTGATTGGTTCTTCTGGTGGTGACACCAACGAAGAGGAGGATGTTTTTACAAGGTAAATAACTTTTATCTGTGCAGTTGGGTTGGCTCTCTACAGTTTTCTCTGCTGTTATTAACAACTGATGATTTGAGCTACATGGTATTTGCTTTGCTTAATGTGTAAATTCCAAGTTGTTTAATTTTTTGCTATTTCCGGGCACTTTTGGTGGACATGTTTTCTTTTTGAATCAGAATAGTATTTATATGCTACTACACTACAAAATATAATTCCTCACCCGGTAGTGTGATTTCCTTTTAAAATCAATCTGGTATGTTTTACGGTTAAACTGTGCCTTAGCGGAGCATCACTTTTGTTTATTACAAAAAATGTGGTTATGCTTTTTCGAATTTGGAACAGCAAATTAAGGTAGAGAGTCCATCTGTAACCATTTGTAATATATGGTTATGATCCCGTAAACGAATCTGGCAAAAGCACTCATGAACACACACACAGAGAAAAGGGAATGGAAAACTGAAGAAGAGAAATGTTCCTACTTATGGTAAGGTTCATTTTGTTCCTCAGGTTCTTTAACTTTTGTTTTATTTTCTTTTTTCTGAAAACGAGTTAAGAAGTTAGAACATATTATTGTAGATGCAGACATATATGCACTTAACCTTGCATTCATTCTTTTACTTCCCAGCTATCTGGCAATGACCTCTGTTGAAGTAGCCAATGGCTGGTACGGTGGTTCTTTTCTTGGAGATCTGGACGAAAACAGTGAGATATATAAGCGTTATGCTGAACTCTGCCAGGTATTTTAGTAAACTGTTTCCGTCAATTTTCACCTTGAATGCCTCTGGACATTCTTATGATTGCATCATCTGATTGCTTCTGCTGCTGCTGCTGCTGCTTTGGACTTCAACTCTTTCTTTGTTAAAGGTTTGGTTGGCATGAGATTTTTTTGGTTTATGAACCAAAATTTCTCCAAGCCCTATCAGCTTGTAAGGATCATGCTATACTTGCATGTATGTCCACCTAATAAGCCGATTTTTTTTATAAAATTTTTGCTCAATTTTGCTTGCATTAACTTTCTTGTATCGATTAATATGATGATGTGTGCATACAGGGTCCTGCTATTGAACCTTTCAAACACGATGCTGAAAAAGAGAAATACTATGCTGAACTGCTACGTATGGGCTCAATCGACAGCTTTGACGATGCCTCCATGGAAGCAGAAATGGTGGCCGCTCTAAAGGAGTACGAGCTCATCAGTTCTGATCTTGGGATTGTTCCCGAGTCGTGTAAGTCTTTGGCTGATGATCCCGGCGTGCTCACTAGATGGGTCATTAGAGAAGAGAGGATGCAAAAGCTTTGACATGTTTCCTAAACTGGACTTCATTCATAAAGAGAAGACATGATTTGCTAACATGTAGATACATACATGCATCACAAGCATATATTATACGTGTGAAATGGGAGATAGATAGTTTGTCAGCTATGCTTTCAAGGCAATAACAGTTTGACTAAATGCAATATTTCTATCATCATTACCTTAGCGAATGAGAAAATCTTAGGACCGAAAATGTTCCACAATATTATTTGTAGAAATTTCAGAAGAAATGCTATAGTAGTTTCTGTGGGAAAATTACTTGTTTTGTGCTAAAACTACAAGAAAACTATTTTAAATTAGGGAGGAAATGCTTTTTCCAATAATTTTAAGAAATTTTACGCAACGATTGGTGTGGAGTTTCCAATAGTGATTTTTGTTGGAGAAATAACTTTCAAGAAAGACATTTAGAACTAAACAAAAGACTGGATGCTCTTATGACAAGTTTCGAAGATTGATGATGCCAAAAACTTTTTAATATTTGTGATTTGTATATATATATGTTGTGAAATCCAAGTATCATTACAATTTACACTTCATACAAAAGCAGTGATGTGAAAAATGTGATTAAAGCAAGGCGCGTATTCATTATTATGTACAGCATTAATCGCCACAACCGTGTGAGCAGAACCCTAATTGCTCGGTATACAAACCATAGAATAAATAAGTAATTTCAAAACACCCACCAATGTATGGCTCTGTAATTTTCCAAGATTTACGCATTTTATAAAATATATATATTAGAGAAAGTGTTTAGAGGTAAAAGATGAAGTATTGGTGGGAAATTGAAAGATTGGGTATTTTGGTAATTTCAATGTATGGTGTTATATGTAATTAATGTGGTATCAATAGAATAAATTAAATCCAATTTTATAGCGTAGTGCAAAGATAAAATGATGGGTACAAGGAGTTCTGAAATAACGGAGAATAAATTTCTTGGAAGGTTTATAATAACGAATCCAGCCTATTAAAGTCTGCTTATTAATCGGAGCATAGGTTTGTAAATCATGCACGCAAATAAGGAAATCAATTTCTTAAATTCACTGCCTGCTTTTCTCATACTATATTAAGATGAAGGAAACTGAAATTAACTAGGAGACAGAATGATGCCCATAGAAATTACTTCATTCTGTTTCTATTTATAACAAATTATACAAATCCATAGCATGTGCTAAGATTATGGAAGTTATACAATTTTTTTTTTCAATCTAGATTTTTTTTATTTTTATTATTATTTTTTTGTGACTAAATAGCCAAGCTACTAATTCATCTACTAAATGCTAATCATTATTTATTTCTTGCAACAATTGTAGAGCATAAAAAAAAGGAAAACCATCCTATTTTATGTTGCCATGAAAGGATCTCGGTTGTTTAGGAAATATGGAGAAAAAAAAAATTAAAAGAAACCAATTGAATCGGACGGTTCAGAGAAAAACTGGCATGGGTTTTGCAAACCCGGCGATTGAATCACTGGGTTTAGGGGTTTTCATGTAGAAGTCTGGTTTTTAATCATTGGTGGCTAATCAGTATAAACCGGCTTGGAACTTAAACCGGGTCCTGGTTCAACCGGTTGAATTGGCTTGTCTGAACCGATTTTTAAAACATTGCTTCTTACTATATTTTAATATTAACCCACAAGAATTAATGAAATACTAAAGTGACTCATCGTATGAGTGAATAAATAGGAATTTAATTTTCAGAGCTGGAACCAAATTTTACACCTGATGGAATGGAATTGGGACACTAGTTTAGACTCAATAAAATTATTAGGCCATCCGTGGGATTTGATGTCACAAAGTTAAAAATGGGCGGGATTGAACCGGAGTGGAAATATAACATGTTGATACTGACTGTCTCAGGCGCAAAATATATGCCCAAAAGTTCGAGCAGTCCTGACACAAACCCCCGCTACTGGCATCCCTAATACATATTCGATACTTTGCTCGCATTGCTTACAAAATTGACTTCGCTTTGTGTGCCAAAATGGGAAGAAGCAAAGAGAAGCAAAAGAGACTGATCTTACTTGAGGAAAAAACAAGGTTTTCACATGCGAATTTATCATGATACAAGGCCATTCGAAATACAAACTGGTATCCCCCAGTGATTGTAGTAGTCTATAATTTTTTCACATATACACAAATATTAGTGGACGGTAATTGCAAGTTCCATAAAAAGGAAAGGAAAAGCTAAAAACCCAACCAAATGGAAGGTATAGGCTGAAATTTATGCTTTGCACAGGCCAATATATCATAATAGTCCTCTTGGTTAAAGCAGTCACGGAAATCTGTGAACAACTTCTCAAAAACCCTCCACTCAACCTCTTTAGATCTTGAGTACGGATATGGCAAAAATACCTGCAGAAACATGGATCAGAAGATGGAGGCATCAGAAGAGTCATGTAAAAATAAGTTACAGGTACACACCCGAAGAACGAGACAAAACTTGAAAACACTAGACAAGGTTCTTAAGCAACAAAAAGTAACCAAACATTTCCCACTCATTCAATGACTCACCGTATCTCTCTTCATTTTTTACTTGAAAGCCATTAAACGATGTATGAATCCAGGGACATGAGCTGACAAGTCATCCAAGCAAACAAAAGTGCATACAACTTCTATCCCACAAACGGAATACACACCTATGCTAATTCTTTCGATTAACATAGAAACATATAGTGAACCCCTCTCCTAGAGTAACTGTTCTCTCAAACAGTGAAGAGGAGAAAGAAAATCTTGATGTTCTTTATTTTCCATGCACCATCAGGAAATGAATTAGAGATTTGTAAGATCAGTTCTTTACTAATGCTATGCCCTACACATACAAAAAGTAAACCTTCGGACATTTTTCATTTGGACTACGATGCATTAAGATTATCCACTATAAATGTTGCAAGGGGGATTTAACCACTAGGGCTAGCTAGCCTAGTGCCCAAAACCCCACTTCCTTAATAGGAGGTCCAGGGTTCAACTACCTTCTCACCTGGCTATGGCCTCCAATGTACCCAAAAAAAAGTGTTGCAAGGGCTCTGGCCCTGCCAAATTGAATGAATTTGTCATAACGAAAATATGCTCTCACTTAGGACCTCGTAGGCCTTGGAGTCTGTTTAGTATTGCTCCGACTTTGGAGTCTTATCCATCTATTGGGAATAACCGCGGGAGGAAATTAAAAATTAGGCCAGCACAATTGCTTTCATGTAGTTGAAAACCGCTTCGACCAATGTGCTAATTGTGTGAAAAAAGTAGCTTACATCTCCCTCTAACGCAAGACGTTTAAGTAGCATAAAAGTCTGTTGATTCTCCTCCAAGTTGTCGATAACAGCAACCCAGATTTGTGAAGCTAGCTTGTGAGCCTTATCACGGGATTTGCCACATGCAATGAACTGATCTGCAAAGGAGATGTGCATCACAACATAGGGGAAATATCATAATTATCTATAATCAAAGCCTACCAAACAACTATCATATCAGATCACCGATTAAAGCCAAGAGTTTCTCCACGACAGAAAAAACCATCCCATGTATCACTAGCAAAAGCAGTAGTTAGAGAAAGAAGTAATCGAATCATTAGATAGTTTTCTTTTTGGAAAGGGCAAACTGATACTTTTGAAATTTTGAAGTGCCTACGCCATAACTAGCAAACAAGTGGGTTAGTGATCATATATTTTTTATCCCTTCTCTTTGAAGTAAGGGGGAGGTCGTGTCTCCTGCTATCTATCCTCTCTCAGTCAGCTAATGCTATTAGTTACAGTTAATAAGCAGCACACATAACATACCTATGAGCGTCCCGTGAAGTATACCAGCAGAAGGAGGCATGGTAGAAAGTTCAAGCTGATCCTTCAAGAAGAGATATGCATGTCCCAGCATCTCATCCAACTCGCTATTTGTAGAAAATAGGTTCTTACTGATATATAAGGCAGCATACCTCCTAAGTAATCGTAAGAATAACATTAGTATATACATGTCACAAGTCTCAACAAGCTACCACAAATGTAAACGAACCAAATATTCTGCTCAAATTTGGAAATTGTAGACCAAAGAGGGTGTTAACAATCAGACTTGAAACTAAAAATGTAAATCGAAGCAGGAATAATGTTCTCCTTTCGAGGTTGGAGTTCTCCCCTACAACTATCACATAACATTTAACCAGAAAACAAGTAATAAAGTAATAGAGATAAGGCGAGATTCAACCTTTTGCTTAAATTATGAGGGATAATAGGTCCAGGCCACCTTCTAATGTCATGTCCAGCCGTAGGGAAATTCCTGAGAAGGGCAGCACGCCACAAACTTTCATCTTGAAAGAGTTGAGCCCATTGCTTCTTGATACAACGGAGTCCAACCCATTCGGAGGTTGGAACCCGTATGAATATCTCTATCAACAAATGATCTGGTAGCTTCCCAATAGCACTGGTAGTAGTAGCATGATCACCAAGAGACATTATTTTACTGATATTAGTTACTTGTGCTCTCACCTGTCATTGGTCTGCTCTGTTAGAGATGACAATACCAAACAATTTTTTTAACTAATCAGTATGAGCTCATATTGTGTGTTTGGTTGCAGCTTTTAGGTGGGGGGGTGGGGGGAAGACAACAGAATATTCCAGCATAAGAAGTGCAGCTGAGCCAAATGGAGTAATCCAGCAAGCATCAAGCAAATAGGTACAAGGAACAAAAGACAACTTCAGGCATTTTTTATTTTATTTTAAAATTTTATTTCAGGTGGTAGACAAGACATCATCAACAATCACAACCCAAGGAAGGCAGCTGGTTGAGTACAAGATAGATATCAAGAAATACAATAGTAGCTGTTGACTTAACATAGAATAGAACCGACAAAGGAAAGGGTTTTATTTATTTATTTTTGTTTAAATAAATCAATTTATAGTGAGGATGAGGCTTACTCCATAAGTAAACTTGAAAGCTTTAATTGATTTGATCCTATACCAGGCAGAGAAAGTAATTTCAAAAAGTAGACACAATACAATAAACTTGAGAATAGAAAAATAATTGATTATTGAAAAAAAAAAAAATAATAATAATAATAATTGGACAGCAAGCTATTGGGAGGACGGCAATAAAAAAAGGGGGGAGAAATTAGCAAAAAATTCAGCTGCCCCTCCCTCCAATATTAGTATTCTACTCTCTCTCTCTGGGTGACAATTTCTATACGGGACAACGTGTTCCTGCTCTAAGGAATTAATTTCAGCCACTTACTATACCAGTAACTACGTCATTAATCCATATTGGCATTTTATATATATATTTTTAATTATATATATATAACTAAAATGGACGATTTGGAGAGCTGTATGGCAAATACACGTTGGCCCCTGTATCATTATCCAAGTTTAATTTCACGTATAAAAATAATTTTACCCTCACCATGTAAATATTAATTTATAACAGAATACTTAATTATAATGAAAACTAAGAAATTCTCAATGGGGGCAAAGTATAATTTGCAATTAAAATTTTCATTTATTTAATGTTAAATAATGTATCAGCCACACTTAACTAAACAGGAAGATAAATCACCTTCATTACAAAATGTTTTAATTTATTGTAAAGATATAATTATTTTTTGGGATAAAGTTGCAAGCAAAATAAAATTTAGAAGTTTAATTTATTCAATATTAAAATAATATATTGTTGAAACAAAATAATTATTTATAATTTGTATAAGTTTTTTTAAAAAAATAAAATAATAAGATGTAATTATATTTAAAATTATTATAAAATTTTCAGAAATAAAAAAATATTTTTTAAGTTATTAATAAATTAATTAAAAAA
>MKEJ01004261.1:0-11822 GCA_001753735.1 Embelia ribes
TTGTGACCATCAGGGTCATAGATCTTGGGAGTGTACTTTTCCAGCAGGGTGCCGAGTGTGTAGGACAGAGGGACATTTTACGATAGATTATTTGTCAGTGACATGTCATCGGTGTGGCCAGTAGGGGCACATGCAGACTTGCTGTCATGAGGGTTTTGTTGTTCCCATTTTACCTCAGAAGAGACAACCCTCATCTTCTGGTGTTGCTCCCAAAGCACCACTGATCATACCTTCCTCTTATTCTTCTAGGCAGAGCGGCGGTGTAGCTTGCGGTGGATATCCGGGTAGTGGTATTGGTCGAGGTGGACTTCAGCAGGGCCAATTTTCTCAGACTCATGCTTATGATGTTCCTCAGATTCCTCAAGCTCTGGAGATCGTTGAGCCGTCTGTTGCTCAATGTATTATCCATTTCTTATCTATATGGGCATATGCATTGTTCGACACGGGTGCTTCGTGCTCTTTCATTACATCTTGATTTTCACATATGCTTCAATCATGTGAGTCTCCTTTAAATGATCTTATCTTTGTTGATACTCTGGGTGGGGGTATTATTTGCATGGACCGTGTTTATTGGGGGAGTGAGTTGTCTATCGGAGATCATACAATTACATTTGATTTTATTATTTTCGATATACAGAAGTTTGTTGTGATCATTGGTACAGATATGTTAGCTCATTTTCATGCAATATTTGATTGTGAGCGTAGACGTGTGTTGTTGAATATTTTGGATGGGATTGAGGTTGTCTTTATAGGAGAGAGTCATTCTCTGTTTTTATAGGAAAGAGTCCTTCTCTTACTCCTTATACGTGTTGCCGTTCTAGAACTAGCCTATCTTCCATGTTGGCTAGTCTTTTGTTTGTTGATGAAGTGCATTCGGAGGAATTCTCTCCTCTTATTGTTTGTGAATTCTCTGACAAGTTTTACTATGCATCACACTTCACCTTTTGCATATAAAAATGCATATAGTGGACCAGAACAACATAACGCTACTCCACAACAACTATGCACATCCTATAATACTATATTATCCCCAACACATACAATGCAAATAATAATATTAATATTATTATTAAAAATAAAAAATTCATCTAAATTTTCGGGATGTTAGAGAGCATGAGTATCAGTTTGTATAAAATGGTAATGGCAAAATTTTGACATTAATATTGCACGTTAATTTATTGTAAAATACTTAATGGGATCGAAGAAAATTAACCAAAGTTATACGTACGGTGGTCCGAATATTTTTCAACAATAAAAAGGGAAAAAATCATTTTGAGGAATCTTTGATGTAAGAAGATTTGAGAATGCTTATATTCGATTTCTTTCTTTTTAGGATGAGTTTTATCCTTTTTCTTTTTTCTTTTTTACATCCAATAGAGGGACCACTTTAAGATCTTCGGATATTTCTTAGGTGATTTGGGTCTAACCGTGTCACCCACGATACTCTTAATGTCAAAGATTTCATACATAATAGTAATTCGTGATTTTAGGATTCATTTTTGGTTTTGGTTTGGCCCCACAAAATCCAAGAATCTCATGGCGTTTACACATATTTTCCCGATCTTTTGTCGCGTGATTATTATTGGTACATATAATTGGATTTATTTGTTTACAACTTTCAAGAAAAGATGAAAAGAAATTGAATGCATCAGACTTTTAAACAAATAAGTTAATTTATTTTTAATTAAGAAAAAAATTGAATGCATTCAGCTTAAAATTTTTAGTTTATTAGGTCAAAATAACAAATAAACTCAGATTAAAAACTAAACAGACAAATTCATTTCAACTTTTAAGTTAAAAAATAGAAAACTTGCATATAATCTGTAACCAAATTAGCTTTAATATACAAGTTCAATTTTTCATTCTACCGTGTGAGTTACTCCTTTATAGCTTGTTTGACATGGAAATTGTCTCACATTGGGACTTCAAATTTCACAATTATTGAATGTATATATGTTGGATGACATGATATCACATTCGTTGCAAACAAAAAATAAATAATCTAATACATACTAATGGGATGATCTAACAAGTATAGTGTTTTAATTAGGTAAAAATTCAAAATGTGATTATTGATCGCTTGGGTATGCGAATGTGAGCCGCATTTAAGTACATAATCTCCCCCATCAATATGTTTGTGTGGATTGCACTTCATTTTGTATGTACGTAATTGCGGATGAGGTGAATATAAGGAGAAAGGTTTAAACCGCCTAGCTTAACCCGAAAAAATATTACCAACTCATTTTAATTAGACTTGAACCTCGAGAATTTGTCCGCAAACTAGTTCTGGTAAATAAAGAGGAAATTGCGAAAACTCCAATCTAACATTACTATGAATTCATTATCTCTTTAATATCTGTCAAAGTGTCGATTTCCCATTTGACATGGCTCTATTATTTTTTTTTTTAGCAAAGAAGAAATAAAAAGTTGAATTTCTCAAGCTTCGGCCGGAAAAAATGAAACTCAGTTTTGGCAGATGATTATTATTTAAGGTTTTGGGGACTCTTAAGTACAATTCTTTATTCACTATCCAAACAGCCCAACAACAGTTTTTCTCTTTGGATCTTTGCCTTATAAAATCAAGGAGCTAAGCTTGATAATATAAAAAAAACAACAAAAACAAAAACAAAAACAAAAATGAAGCTTGTGAAGCCCATGAAACAGTACATATTTTGATTGAGTCTGGCATTGAACTGATTGAAGTTTAGGATAACGCTCAAACACGACTGCAGAAAATTTGACAATCGGATTCAAGCCTCTGTTGGTGCACCCGACAGTTGGTGGAGGATTATGGAATGTCTCGGTAGTTAATAGAAGCAAGATCCAACTAATTAAGGAGGAGTGTGCAACACTTCCTTTGGAACGGTTTTTTTCAATGCAATTCTCCGATTGGTAAAATAAATAAATAAATAAAAAATTAATGACATACTTCTGCATGAGAAGAAAAAAAAAAGTGATCGCTGAGAAGTTGTTGAAAACAAGGTGTTGTTAGCACTGCTTGTGAGTATGAATTTGCCTCTATTGGAATTTGCCTACTTAAAAGTGCAACCCAACATTTAAAGATGCAACCAAACAAATTAGCAAAAATAGAATTTACCCTTCCTTTCCAATCTATAAAAGTGTGACTCTTTCTATTATGGACTTATATGTGCATTTGACTACAATTACAATTAGCAAAAAGTTTCACATTCTTTTGTTTTCCTGGTTGATGGCTGGAATTAGAGATGCAAATTGAGCTCGGCCCCATTTGGTCATTTGGTAGATGATCCGAATTTAAATAATAAAATTTGACTCATTAAATAGATAAATCGAGCTTGAATAACTTCCAATCCGACTATTTAAGGGCTCGGAATTATTTAATTAATTTTAGAAACTATATTCATTTTTCAAAATAGAGATGTAAGTTTACTTACATAAAATCATTTAAATCAGATTGAATATAATAATTGAAAGAAAAAAAATTGTCATCTTACATGAGTGGTGTACATTATTTATAACTTTACCATGTTCTAATAGTAATACTAAGTCAACAATAATCTAATTACTTGATACATTAGATAGTAGTTGGTTGTTAGTTGGCGATTTCATAGAGAGATTCAAAGTAATTCTTAAAACGTTTAACATATCAACAAGAAGTGATGTTTATAGATCTAAGGGAATTAAACTTTTCATTAACATATTTGGATTCAACTCGGACATATACAAATTGAACCTAAATAATAAAATAAAATTCATTAAATAAACAAACAGAGCATATGCAACCTCTCCGGAGTCAGAATCGGCTAAAGTTCAACTCCACTTAACTCATTTTCTAGCATAGCTGGACATGGCCTTTGTACAGTGGTGGAGCCAAGATTATGATCAGGAGGGCACGATTCACGCATAAAGTATATCAAAATAAAAATGATAACTATAAATTAAAGAAGTTAGATATAAATATTTACACAATTTTATATTTAAAATTTTCTAATATTGATAGTGAAAAATATCTTAAAACAAAAAATTGTAGATGAAATTACAAGAGATGTTTCCATGAAAATTTAGAAAAATAATTTTTCTAACTCCAAGCGCCAAAATTACAAAATCTATACGAGGAAGATTCAAACTTAAGTCCTATACCAAATAATCAAGTTTTGCTATCAAATCAACCTACTCTGCTGATCATTATATTTTCAATAGTAAATGTTTAATCAACCTACTCTACTTATTATTATATTTTCAATAGTAAATGTTTATAAAATAAAGGCGACTGGAGGGTAATTAGAATGAGAAATCAAGGAAACAAAAAATAACTTTAGAAAATTGAACCCAGGTCAAAGGGTTAAAAGCATGGACATGCAGCCACTATGACAAGGCCCAACTATAGAGCTCAATTAGCGCCAGTAAGTATTTGTTTGAAAAAACAAGGGCGGCAGAGGGCCCCCCCTTGCATGGGTGTGGCTCCGCTCCTGCCTCCGTGTGTGAAAGGCTTGGTGGAAAGAATGTGTAACGTCTCGAAAATTTGAAAGAATTTTTTGTTTTTAAATAGTAATATTTTTACACGTTATAATACTATTATTTGCGTTGTAGCGTGAGCGTAGTTGTTATAGAGTAGCGTTGTATTAGCGTGATCCATTGTATGTGTTTATAAATGCAAAAGGTGAAGTGTGACACTTAGTTAAACTTGTTAGAATATGGCTTGTCTGGAGGGTGTCCGGCGGGTTTGAGGTGTCGGGTAAGGCATCAGACAACCTATCATAGGGTTTTCTTTTCTGGCCAAAAGTTATAAATTTTTCTAAGTGTTTTCTCTATATCCGGAGGGTGTCAATCCGTAGGCCTGTCAGTAGATAGGAGTCATATAATATACTTTGAGTCATCGGACGGATTGCCGAACACCTCAGCGTGACAAAAAGTATTTTTTGACTAAATGTCACGTCTTGCCTCTCTCTTTACATTTCACTTTTTTCCGAAAATTAGAGGAGAGAGAGGCGGTGAAGTGATTTCAATTTCTTCAATCTTCTTCTTCAAATATTAACTAGCTCGGGAGGTCGTCCGTGAATAAAAAGTAGATATTCGTACCCTCCATCGTGTAGGCTTCGATTTGACGTAAGGTTTTTTTTTTTCTATCTCTTTCGTTTATGTTGCCTGGTTTTTGTACCTTTTTGGTACGCCTAAACAAAGTTGATTTTCTTATTCCTCGTAATGACTATATCATTTTTTTTGTATAGATTTGTTCCGATTCGAGTTCGTTTGCTAGATCATTTTGGGGACTAAAACTTCGTGAGTTCCGTGGAGATATCATCTTGATTAGTTCGTCATTCAACTTTGGGTTTTCCATACTTTCTCATCATCATTATGTATTGATGTAAGTTTCATCAATTTTTATTCTCGTTCAATTTTCTCGATTCTCATGTCGAGTTTTACATTAAAATAAATTTGTCGAATTTATTTCCAATGTCTAATAGACGACTTCTTTGTATAGGTGCATCTCATTTCATGGTGTGTAGAAAGATTGTTTGGTAAGGCTAATAAGGGGAATCTTGATTGACGTTTGCGTGGTCTTTTAGTAGCATCTTAGGAGGCTTTTGGATTAAGGTACGGGCAGATAGTGAACAATAGTATAAGTTTAAGCTTATGTGTGTATGTCGACATGAGTGATATATTGAAGTATTACATTTGGTTGTTCATATATGTACGGTTAACTTTCCCGTATGCCAAATGGTTATCGTAGATAGTCGAGGCCTATATATACACACACATTAAGCTTACATATGTTGTAGTATGTAAATATATATTTAAGAATACATTTGTTATATTGTAGGTAGTCGAAAGTCACATTTTGTTGTGACATACATTTTATAAGTATTCAAGTAAGTGTACAAGTATCCAAGTATTTTTATAAGCATCCTCATATGTGTAAGTGTTCAGGCATGTTTATAAAAATTCAAGCACATTTGTAAGTATTGTAGATCACATATGTTGTGACATATATATTTGTAAGTACCCAAGCATATTCATAAGCATTCATACATATTCAAAAGTACAAGCATGTTCCAAAGTATGCATAAGTGAGAACGTGTTCATGTATAAGTAAAGACATATTTACTTTGTAAGTAAGAAGCGTGTGCAGTGTATAAGTACAAGCATGGTTATTATAATAAGAGATTAAGTCTTTTCTTTTTATTTTCTAGGCAAAGTATTTTCTTTTAAAGACTTTTAAGAAAATTAAGGGTATAAGGAATGCCCTTGTGAATAGGTAATGCCCATATTCAAGAAAACAATAAGGCCTACAACTTGTAAGGGCAATAAGGAATGCTCCACTTTTAAGAAAAGGGTAATAAGAAATGCCCACATTTTTAAGAAAACTGCAATAAGGAACGCCCACATTTTTTCGAAAATGGGTATAAGGCTAAACCCACTTTTAAGAAAAAAAGTAAAGAGATAGTAGTCCCAACTTTTCCCTTTTAGTTAAAGTCGAGATAAGTCTCATAAGCATGTATTGAATTTTAAGACTAGATATATTTTCATTTGCATAAGTTGCATTCATAGTTGTATGCATAAATTGCATTCGTAGTTGTAAGCATAACCCTCATTCGTAGTTGTATGCATATGTTACATTCTAAGTCGGGGTGTTGTTGCTTGTAACTCATGGTTGTATTTGTACACCTACCTTACTTCTTAAGGTATGAACTACTTATATGAGTATATAATTAATGATTATATTAATTCATATGTTCATTTACATATTTATATTCTGGATAATATTAGATTTATTTTATCGTTGATTTCTGACCATACATTTTTCTTCTATGTATATTGTTCTTTAATTGTTTGTAGGTCCGGAGTTTGACTCAAGGCATACTTGATATTTATGGAGACATATTAGTGCGTCCATATTTTGTAGTTGTGGCTAGTTGTAGTAGCCTCATGTAGACAAGGCTTGATTATGTATATGTACATTTTCCTTTCTTTCTTTTGGATAAGCTCTTACCTTGAAGTTTATATATGCAACTTGAAAGGTTGCCGTTAACTTTGTAATATACCGTAGTATTATGTTGTAGTTGTTGTATAAGTAAGATATTGTATATTTATGTACATGTACATGTATGATGGATCGCTGTAGGATAATGTATAATTATGAAGTTATCGTGGTTGTAGTTTGTAATATGGGTAGAAGTTGTTTAAGTTGTATTAAGTTGCAAGTTATTTAAGTTGTATTTTTTTTTTTTGTCTTTCTTTTTCTTTCTTTTAATTCTCATTTCCGGATATATGAGAATTGAGGACATGATAGAATGACTTTTAAATTTCCAATAATCAAGTCATTGACCGATTTTGATAAATTTTATAAGTAAAATTCGAAATTTTTTTTATGAGTTCCACTAAGCAATTTCTCAAGATTTTTTTAGAATGTGACATTAAACAAAATAGAATTGGCCTCTTGTATCTGACAATTCTGGGGCAGCCGGTAAAATTAGAAAAAATCATATGGTACTAACAACTAATGTCATTGCCAAGAGTTGCAAAGTATTCTTACGTTTTTATAGATATAAAAGTTATCACTTCTAATTATATTCATTTTCATTGGGACATTTATTTTTACAATTGCTTGATACATATGCCACTAAATGAGGATTTTGAAACATACCGTAATACAAATTATTGAAATTATATACATATTATCAACTTACCGTAATAAAAATTATTAAAATTAAATTTGCTATAAGATACATGTATATTTCTGTATAACTATAAAATAACTTATCATAATAAAAATGATTAAAATATATTCAAGAATCAAAATATTTTTTAGAAAATAAATATTTTTATTAATTGATTCCTACCTTTCTAAGATTTTTCATAAATTTTAAAAATATTATCCTAATCAATATTGATTTTTTAAGTATTATCATGATAAGATTTTCACATATCTAAAATTAACCAAAATAGAGATTAATTTTTAGTGAAATAATATCATAATATATGTATATTTTTTCATGCCAAAAATTAACCTAAAAGAATATTAATTTTTTATAAAAATATTCTCATAGTATAAATTTAATAGAATCTTGTCTTTTATAAAGTTATAAATAACTGGAAGAAAAAAAAGTACAAGTTGTCATACAAAAAAATTATTTATAAAATTATTAAAGCTAATATGATGCCAAAAAAAAATAATATATACAAGCCGCGGATTGCTTGGGCTACACTCTAGTAAAATAATAAATCTATCAAAACTGCAATTGTTCCCTTCAACTAATTTTACTCTAATTGCGACATTTGTGCATACAATTAGTTGACATTTGTCTCCATAAAATTAAGATTTGAAGCAATAAAATTTAGCATATTAACAATTATTAAAATTATGTATTCAATGAAATTATGATTTAAAATATTAAAACTTACTATAATAAAAAATATTAAAATTATATACGCATATATCAATTTAAAATAATCTAAATTATTAAAGTTAAATTTCATATAAGATCAAGTACAACCCTAAAATATTTATATATATCTTCGCATAAATATAAAATAACTTATCAGAATATAAATTACTAAGATTATATTTAAGAATTAAAATACTTTTAGTAAATAAATATTTTTATAAATAGATTTCTACCAATTTAAGATTCTCTATAAATTTTTAAAATATTATCCTAATTAATATTAATTTTTTAAAATATGTCACAGTAAGATTTTTATATAACTAATATTAATATAAATAGACATTAATTTTTCATAAAAATATTATATTAGCATAAATCTTACCAATTTAAGATTTTCTCTCTCTATATAACTATATATTAGATAAAAGCTAAATACATCCTGTTTAAATCTTTTACCTTTTTTAGGAAGGAAAAAAAAAAACTCAGCTTAAAAATTTTGTAACAAAATATTGTCCAGTATTTAAACAAAATAACAAAAAACATTAGTTTAAAATATATCAAATAAATAAATCACCATAAAAATAAAAAATAATAATAATAATAAAAAACAAACAAACAAACAACTCTTGTCAAAAATTGGCCGAGAGGCTTTGCTAAAAATCATCAAATAGGACCCGCAGGGGCCATATCTGTCGAGTATCTAATTTTAGTGCCCTTTTCGTAAGCAACAACGCCAATGGTTATCAAGGGCAATAATTCCTAGGCATGAAAGACAATGGTCCATATTTTCGGCTAAGTCATGAGCCTAGTCCGCAGCGTATCTACCCTTTTGGGAAGGGAGTGTCTAACATACTGTTCTTTTTTTTTTAAAATATAATTTTAAGCTATAAAATTGAAATTTTATAATAAAAAATTATATAAATACTTTTATAATTTTTTTTTATTACTTAAAATACTTCCTCACCTTTACTTTATGATAAAGAGTGTTACATGCTCTTATCCTGCCCTTTAACCAAAAAAAACTTTAGTAATTGAAAGACGAAGAAAATGGAAACTATTCATTTCAGAGATTCTGCAAATTTTTGTCCTTATTTTGGGGGCATGGGTCAAATATGTGGACCCTATTTCCCTATTTTCAGCTCTATTGGTTCATTATGTAGGCCTATAGATTTATAGGCTAGTAGTAAAATGCCTTCTTATTTCTACTTTTTTGTTAGCCGATCCTCATACATGCATAATAATTCGAAAATAGTTTCTTGTTTTAAATGTTGATAGAAAATAAAAAAAAATAACGAAATTTCACCTTATGTGAATTTAATTGAAAACCTTTTAACCATAAAAATAGCAAAACTCATAATGACGGCCAATCTTCATTACTGAGCATCCAGTCTAAATGAAACGGCAAGAATGGATCCTTAGGAAAATATAATTAATCTAGACATCTGCATCAATGCTGTGTTTTATTCGAGTGAGTTATTTCTTTTGTTAGGATAGTTTATGGAGCATAGGTCCAGGTTGTGAATTCACAAGCATTGAGGTGGGGCCGTTGGAAAGATACGCCATTGATAAGACTGCCCTTGCATGATTATGACCAATCTCATTTGAACCAATATTTTAAATAATAGTAGTGATCAGTACGGTCGTGATTATAACAGTATAACCACTTCGAAATATAACACTTATAGCTTAACAGTTAGAAAAAACATTTTTTTTTTTTAAACTTTGTTATACATACTAAATTTCAATGTCACATATTATTTATATCATAAAATTATATTCTTAATATTTTTGTATATAATTTTTATGCTAAAATTTTTTAATAATCTTAAAAAAATATGTATTTTTTAATATTTATTTATTTATTTTTTCATATTTGGAGTTATTAAAGATAAAATATCTTGTTTAATACGAGGCAAACTTATTAAATATAATTTAACAATTATTTACATTAAACAAAAAAATAATATTAAATACACATTTTAGATCTTCAAATTCTACATTCAATTGGAATGGCATGCACGATCATACATTTCTTTTTAATTCTCACTATTAGTGTTTTGCCATGCAATATAAATTATTTATTATGATGAATTTTCTGTATTATCTAATTCCCAGTTGAATATCATTATTATTATTTTTTAATTTATTTGATTTTTCCTAATGGCCGTAACGACCGATATGTTGCCGTAACGGCTGTTATAGCTTCGAATTTTGTTTTCGCTGCTGTAATTGTCCGTAATGATATCGGAGGCAGCCAAAATCGTTAGTTAACGGTGTTATATAATGGCAATGGCTGATATTTAAAGCTATGCTTCAACCTTATCAAGAAGTGTACTTTTCACTATATTTAGCCTTATGGAAAAGAAAACTAGGAACTTGCCTTAGAATATAACCAAAAATAAGGGTAAAATATTGTAAGATATCCTTCCAATGTTGTAAGGCCTTATAAACTAAAGGGACTAAAAGTATAATAAAATGAAAGTGGAACTGAAAGAAAATAAACTCTCCCAATTCCACGTTCTTGTTTTCAAATAAAAAGAGAGGAAGGGAAAATAGGGGAAGACTCCTCCACACAAGAAGCATTCGATCTGAGAGGGGGAATACCTCACGAAGCAAACTAATCACAGATTTTGGATCCTCTCGTTGTCTTTGTCATTTTGAGGTAAATCTTAACCTTCAATTTTTATGGTTCATCCATATCAATTTCAAATCATAATAAATCAATATGAGTTCTAATTGATTGATTAACTCAAAAATCATTATTGTAATGAAATCACTTGTCAAATTTCATTGGTTTTATGTGTTGAGTTTGTGTGCTCATATAGTATGGGTTAGTATTGATTCCAACTTTACGAAGGGAAATCAATTGCTATCGCATAAGGTATGTGGCTGAAAATCTAATACAATTCTATTGAAAATCGTGCAAAATTTCTGTGGATGCAGGTTGTGAGTTTTCTACTAAACTGTAGAATTTGCTGTTTTATGAAGCTGTGTTTAGCGTAGATTCATTCGTTATCATTTTTATAGATGATATTCTAGTGTACTCTAAGATAGAGGAAGAATACTCAGAGCACTTGAGGATGGTGTTATCAATATTACAAGAGCCTCAGTTATATGCAAAGTTGTCTAAGTATAAGTTTTGGCTCTAGGAAGTGAAGTTCTTGGGGTATGTTGTGACAACTAAAGGGGTAACAATAGATCCATCAAAGTTGAGATAGTGTCGAATTGGGAACGACCTAAGAATGTCTTCGAAATTTGTAACTTATTGGGGTTAACCGGTTACTATAGAATTTTTGTGAAAGACTTTTCCACTTTAGCCTCTCTTATAATCTGCCTTATACTGTCATACCCCAAAATTCCTAGAAGATCCGAATCAAGCCCCGAATCCGCTAGAAACCTTGGAGGATGAGTGTTTCTCTTTTTTTTAAAAAAAAGGAAGAAAAATTTTATTATTGT
>MKEJ01004271.1:0-11393 GCA_001753735.1 Embelia ribes
AAATAAAATTATAAAACTATAAATAAATTTTTTTAAATAAAATTATAAAACTATTCCTAAATTTTTTTTATTACAAAATTTTATTTTCATGAATAAAATTTTTTCTCACTCTTCTTCCTTTGCAAGTGGCCAAGTACATGTTCATGGAGGTTTTCTCATCTAGTATCTTACTTCATAGCAATACATTGTTTGTTTTTGTTGGGTCTTTGATTATTTTTCTAATTTTGTTTGGTGAATTTTTTTTTTTCTCCCGAAATATTTTCAGATTTTTAATTATGTTTCTCCCGAAATATTTTTAGATTTTTAATCCATAATTAATCATTCGAGATACGATCAAGCATCAAGATAGAGACCAAAGTGACAATGTTACAACAAACTTGTAAGGTACACATTTACTAATATAATTTTTTAAAGATATCGAGAGCTTTATTTTATTTTTTATTTTTTTTTGAAAATTAGGAGAGCTTTCATTATAGCGCATGATTAAAACTAATACTTAGATAATCATTAACAGAAACAATCACAGGGTTATATATGTATAGTACACTGGTGGATACAAAGCCCTATAATTTTTTTTTAAATATACAATATTATATACTTTAATATAAATTTCATATATATTTTTTCAATATGACATAATCAAGATTTAGTCCTTGCTTATAATTTTCTACGACGAGAAGTTTATTTATTTTCCATTCTTTTATCCCTTTTTTTTTTAATTGAATTTACGAGAGATTTTTATCGTTTACACAAAAAACAAGTGTACTAAGCAACATAACATGTTCAATTACTAGTGTTCTCCATTTTTGCCCGAAATTACATGTGCAATTAATATATAATTCGGTATGAGCAGTTAGAAATGTAACACATAGTTAAAGATGTCTGACCCATATTTTTTTTCCAACGACACAATTAGTGTTCTCATTTTAATATTATCAGTAATTATTTTTTTTCCCAATGTATTTCCACTTAGTTTTTGCGATTCGGAACTAATCATCGAACTCCAAACCTCAACTTAAAAAGACTGAGCCATTTCCACTCGTACGAACTCCCATTAGTATTATCAGTACTCTTAGCATCATTTTAAACATGATTTGTTTTCCAATAAACTTACATCACCCATCTGAACATAATATTTGTGTGACATTATCATCTTACACATAAGTATTATACTTCTAAATTCTGATGAGGAATATGAAGTGTGGGAATGTTGAGTATATTTGCAAAATAAACTAACTTATTTATGTTAAAAAAAAAAAAGATTGGATATATTAAGATTTAACTAATTTTTAGCTTATTTAAACTAAAATAACAAATAAATTTAGTTTTAATGTTAAGTAGCCAAACATGATCATCATTTCATCATGATCATTCTAGTATTAAAAATCTTAATTGTCGAGGCTGCGCGAATGTAAGCCCTACTATCACAAATTATGACGTAGGTTCCACCGCTTGGGTAGACCGTAGGCAAGCTGCCCTCCAGGGTGCAACGAAGGTCACCAACCTAGGCCATGAGCTCGAATTTATAAAATGTAAAAAATATGAAAAATCCCAATTATTTCTCTATGTGAGCATACAGACACAAGTCTATATTAGTCTAGTTGTTTGGTTTCACCTCGAGCAATAAAATTAATTCCCAAGGGCTATGCTACCAAACAAAAAAGATATCCAAATGTTTGCTCAATTTTTTAAAGCAATCTCCAAAAAGGACAAACCTAAATTATATTTAACTTATACATTTAGCTATATGACTTTTTTCATAACCCTAAGGAAAAAAATATTAATTCCAATGCCCTAATCTTTATTAATAAAATGGTACTCTCTATATCCCAAGCAACATGCCGATTTTACATATGGTTTTCGGAAACAAGATATTATTTTTAATAATTTAAAATTATCAAATTTATTCGTACAAATGTCAGATTCCGTTGTCATTAGTAGTTAAGAGGGATAACGACGATAATATTCTAATTAATTCTAGCAATTAATAAACTTCAAATGGATTTTTTCTAAATTTCTTTGAAATTAAGATCATTACTCTCAGGTGACTCTCAAATTTTTATTAAATTTATTTAATTTTTTTGAAATATTCTAATAATATCCATAATGCCATTTTACTAAAAAAACAAAAGAATTATCTCATGATTCCTATAAATTACAATTGGGCATAGGCCATTTACCCGAAAAGTAATATTTTTTATTATTATTTATGAATATAGAAATTACTTTTTATTTTGCTAGAAATTAGAGTAAATTTTAGTTGAAATATAATAATGAAAATATCAATTTTTTAAATGTAAAAATGAAAAATCCTATACTTAAAATCTAACAATAAATCCGAGAAATAAAACCCTAAAGAGCCACTGTAAGAACGAATCCCTCAACCAATCAATCTCAATCGTCGGATCCTCCATCCAACGGCTCATATCTCACAAGTACTCGTGCTTATCACTCTGTTCTTCCCCACTTAACTGTTCTCTCTCTCTCTCTCTCTCTCTCTCTCTCTATCACCATCTCCGATCAAATGGAAATTGATCTGTTTCTGTTATTTAACTCAGTCAGTCAAAGCTTCGATTTTTTCGCTTTGGTTTCACTGCTAAATTAAAAAAAATCATTCACCCTTTTCCCCAAATTGATTTTCCAGTTCTGGGTTTTGATTATAATCACAAAAAAGTTTGAAATCTTTTGTGGGTTATTTATGAACTGAAGATAATATGATTACCGATAGCTATTCAACGATGATCGAATTAGGGCTCGAGAGAGATTTGAGCATGTATCGCAGCGGCTCGGCCCCGCCGACGGTGGAGGGATCTCTGAGCGCCGTCTCTGGTTTGCCCGAAGAGGAGCTGAGGTCTGATCCGGCTTACATTTCGTATTATTACTCGAATGTGAACCTAAACCCGAGGCTGCCGCCTCCTCTGCTGTCCAAGGAGGACTGGCGGTTTTCGCAGAGACTGCAAGGGAACGGTGTGGGCCCGGTGGGGCCCGGGGGACGCAAAGAGGACGGGGGCGGGAGTAGTGGGAATAACAGCAGATCGCTTTTTTCGTCGGGGTTTGGTGGGAAGAGTGAGCAGAATGGGCAGCAGTGGGGCGGGGACGGGCTTATCGGGTTGCCCGGGTTGGGGTTGGGGAATAAGCGGAAGAGCTTTGCTGAAATTGTTCAGGTGGTTTTCGTGGGACTAATCTTGAAATTGTATTTTTTGTTTTGTTTGTTTTTTGTGATCGAATTGGCGTAATTCGTAAATGGGTAGTGTTCTATTGTTTGTCGTATGCGCAAAGATTTTATTTTGTTGCTTGATTTTATTCGGAGAGAATCACTTCTTGTTTGCGTTAATTATAACCTTGTGTGAAGTCTGGTTTTTGAGTTTTCTCTGGTGTGGATTTCCCATAAGTGATTACTAAGTGTTCTCAGTGAACCATTGCTAAGATGTCATCGTGATGATACGGATTTGTTCGTTTGTTTTTTATATTGTGGATTCGAATTCAATTCGTGAATGTATTGTTCAATTATTTGTAATATTCAGAAAGCAGCTATTTTATTTTTTGTTAGAATTGGAGATGAACATTCATTCATTTGCGTTAATGCTAATCATGTGATAAGCTGAGTTTTTTATTTGCTTCAGCATTTAATTTTCTGGAAATTATTACTGTGTGCATTGGTATGTATATTTTGTTTTTTGTTTTTTTGGGCGGGGGAGGGCGGAGGGGGCCGGGGATGGTTCATTTACCCGTTAGGGTAATGCTAATTATATGTAAAGCCAATTTTAGTTCTTGTCTTTGTCGGGTTTGATTAGTTGTCCTATTTGTAGAGCTGCTTTTTTGTTCTTTGCCCGAAATGGGAGGTAATTTCTTGTTTGCCCCAATGCTGATCACGTGGAAAGTCGAGTCTTTAAGTTAGTTGTAGCATTTTGTCGTCCAGAAATAATTACTGCTTTATATTTTCTGATTTGGGAATGATCATTTACTTGTTCACCTTAATGCTGGTTATATGCGGAGCCAAAATTTCTGAGGCGGCGTTACTATTTTATTGCCTGGAAATCATTACTGTTTGCTTTTAATATGCTCCTTTTTTCCTATAATTGATTGATGATTACTTTTTAAAATAATCGTTGATTGATGAATGTTGGAAATAATTATGGTAATGTGACAAGAATCCTAGTTTATGAGGTATATTTGGTAAGTTCTTTGCCTTGTTTTTCGATTGATGTGAGATTCAGATTTCCATTGAAGATACGGTGCGACAGAATATCATATTGAGTGCATTTTTGCTAGCACGCATGAAAATTGGAGTCTCTAGAAATGTACATCACTTCGTAAAAATTGAGAACAAGAAGCACCAAAAAAAGAAAACTAGCATGACTTCATGCTTGCTCTCAATACAGACGTGTTGAGCTCTTTTCGACAATTTCAAGAGGCATTTAACTGGAAAGGTGAAATATTTCATATTATTTATTTCCTAGTCCATATTTGGTAAAGAGTTTTGGTGCTTGCAAGTGTAATCAATGTCACGTTGGAAGGGACCAAATGACCTAGTTGTGTGTTTCGTTGCTTGCAAGTGTAATCAATTTCCGGCCGGAAGGGACCAAATGACCTAGTTGTATTCTATCAGCATGTGATCTTTTTCGCGTATGGTAGTTTGATTGTGTCGACAATGAGGAGTTATTGCTAGGGGTATGTTTCAACACCTGTAGTGAATTTGACTTTTGTCTCCTTTATTTCTTTCGCTTCCTTTTCTTCTCTCAGCTGGCATTATTAACTCCCAATTGCGTTAAGATGGTTCATAGATTGTCTCCATGTATTTGTTTTAAGTAGAGATAGCATTTGAGCTTGTAAAGTATGTTCTTACGTGTTGCTGAAGTGCTTGAACTGAAAAAACTGTTTTATTATTCTGTTGCATCCTGGCATTTTGCTTATCTTCAGAGACATATGTTGCATCTCAGCCTTTTTGTTTCCATATTTTGCTAATGTATATTGATTACTTTCATGTTATTGATGCTTTTGGTAGTTTCGTCAATCATTTTTTTAGCATTTTATGCCGCATCACTAATTTTTTGCTTTTTCTTTTTAACTTCATGCAGGATGATATTACTCACGGAATGCCTATTATGGGCCACCCCTCTCGACCTGCTAGTCGCAATGCATTTGAAAATAACTTAGAAAACTCTGAATCCCAATTTTCTCATCTGCACAATGAGCTGGCATCGATGGACTCTCTACATTCTGGTGCTAGTAGGAAAAACATAACCTCGGTTCAAAAGACTGGCCCAACAGCTACTCAAACCTATGCTTCAGCACTAGGGGCCTCTCTATCCAGAAGCACCACGCCTGACCCTCAACTGTCCCAGCGAGCTCCTAGCCCTCGCATTCCGCCTGTCGGAGAAGGAAGGCCCACTTCTACCGGCAAAAGAAATGTCTCTAAGTCTGAGCCTGCTGACCTGGCAGCTGCTTTGTCGGCTATGACTCTATCAACCAATGACATGGTGGATGAGGAGCTGCGTGCTAGGTCCCTGATACCTAAAATTATTGATGACACACAGAATCTTTTCCACTCACAATCGGAAAACAACCACATAAAGCAACAATCTTTTCTGAATACGTCTGACTCTGGGCAGTACCATATGCATTCAGCTTCCAACTCATATCTAAAAGGGCCTTCGACACCTGTCCTCACTAGCAGAGGGAACTTACCATCTGTCTATCAGAAAGTTGAGAGCCCAAATTCGCCATTTTCCAACTATGGCTATGGTGGATATGCTGCTAGTCCCACTTCGCCATCTATGATGGGAAATCAAGCTTTTAATTTGCCACCTTTGTTCGAAAATCTTGTTGCAGCATCAGCATTAGGTGTCTCTCCCATGGACTCCAGAGCATTAGGAGCAGATATGTCTCTCATCGATCCATTGTATCTCCAATACATGAGGGCAAATGACCCAATGATGGATAATAATGCTAATTCGTATGTGGATCTGCTTGGACTTCAAAATGCTTATCTTGGTCAAGTGCTTTCTCCTCAGAAGTCACAGTATGGTCTTCCTTACCTTAATAAATCAGCTAGCTTGAATAACAACTACTATGGGAACTCGACACTTGGCATTGACATGGCATATCCCGGAAGCCCATTGGCTGGCTCCCTTCTCCCGAGCTCTCCTTTTGGGACTGGTAGTCCAGTTAGGTATGGAGAGAGGAGCATGCGTTATCCATCCGGGTTGAGGAATCTCGGGACAGGTGTCATAGGATCTTGGCAAAACATGGACGGGCACTTTGCATCTTCACTATTGGATGAGTTTAAGAGCAATAAAACCAAGTGTTTTGAGCTTTCTGAGATTGCTGGCCATGTTGTTGAGTTCAGGTAATTGTTTCTGGATGATCTTATTGCTGTTTTCTGTTTTCAGTGCACCCATTTGTTAAATTTGACGCTTTGCTTGAGCAGTGCTGATCAGTACGGGAGTCGGTTTATCCAACAGAAGCTCGAAACTGCCACCTTGGAAGAGAAAAACATGGTCTTCCATGAGATAAATCCCCAAGCTCTTTCTCTGATGACTGATGTGTTTGGGAATTACGTAATTCAGAAGGTACATTATTCCCTTGGTTTCTTTTTATTTGATGCTGCCGTTGATTTGGTGACCCGTTTACACTCTTGTACTTATGAATGATAATTTCAGTTTATGCGTCTGAGCTCACATTTTTTTTCATATGATTCCTCAGTTTTTTGAACATGGAACTCCAGCTCAGATAAGAGAGTTTGCTGATCAGCTCACGGGACATGTCCTGACCCTTAGTCTTCAAATGTATGGCTGTCGAGTTATTCAGAAGGTACCCTGACTGGAGAACACCTTTCTTTTGCAAGAATGTTTTAGCTGCTATTTTTCTTTATACTGATAGGGCTTCTGTGTCTATGCACATTCCAAAATTGGCAGTCTAGCTGATGGAACCTGATTGTTTTCGGCAGCATAGGGATTAGTTTTTTGCTTATTAGATAGATATTCTTATTGCATGAAGAGATGGTTAAATTTTCATTTTCAACTGGGACTGCATTTCAAAGGCAGCTTGTAGAATTCATACTTGATCCTCTCAAATGGTGGCTCTTACTGAAGTTTGCCACTTCTCTTAATGCTGTTTTAAGAGTAGAAGCTTTTAATCTGTTTACTAACCACCTAAATCTGTTTTATAAAACTCAAAATCCATGTTTGATATGTTAAATTTTACTTTGACCCTGAACATAAATTACTGTGATGCCATGCCCTTTTATTTAAGCTGCAAAGTGATTTATCTCTATAAGATTTTGCTGAAGGCACTGGGGTTTTATCATTTGTTCATGCAATCCAGGCCATAGAAGTTGTTGATTTGGACCAGCAGACGAAAATGGTTGCAGAACTTGATGGCCACGTGATGCGATGTGTTCGTGATCAGAATGGAAACCATGTGATCCAGAAGTGTATTGAATGTGTTCCTGAAGAAGTTATTCATTTCATTATTTCTGTCTTTTACGATCAAGTGGTTGCCTTGTCTACGCATCCATACGGTTGTCGGGTCATACAGGTCAATCAACTCTTCATTGTCATTATGTTTGTGTAGTACATACGGTTAACTTATTCAATTGAACCCTATTTATATGATTGTGAAAAATAAGTAATATTCATTTTTTCAGAGAGTCCTGGAGCACTGCGCAGATCCAAAAACTCAACAGATAGTGATGGATGAGATTATGCAATCTGTTTGCATGCTGGCACAGGATCAATATGGGAACTATGTTGTTCAGGTTTGCCTTTCTTCATATAGATGGATGATAATCCTAGAGTCTGTACATACTACATAGTTGCAATGCGTATGTTGCGTGTACTGTTCTGATTGGCTTGATCTACTCTTGCAGCATGTTCTGGAACATGGGCAGCCCCATGAGCGCTCTGCTATAATAAACAAGTTGATTGGGCAGATAGTACAAATGAGCCAGCAAAAGTTTGCGTCTAACGTTGTAGAGAAGTGTTTATCTTTTGGTACCCCTGCAGAGCGCCAGATCTTGGTTGACGAGATGCTTGGCTCCTCTGACGAAAATGATCCCCTTCAGGTGTGCCTGTTTATTTATATTTATGCTTGTGTATATGTGTATTTATGTGTGTGTGTGCGCGTATATCTGTAATAATGAATTCATATACACAGTTATACACGTTCGAACATATTGAGATATTCCTTTTCTCAGCAAGACGTTTTTCTTTTAGTCCACTTCAAGTGGGATTGGGTGTCTCGGAGCACTTTTTCCGTGCCCTATTTATCTCTTTCGCACTCGAACAAAATAAATTTTGCTCATTCTATGAAGGATTGCTTTTGTGATCTTTAATTTTTTCCTGTTTGATTAATGACATGCCTTGTATACCTGTCCATAACGCTCTGCTATTCTTGTTCCAGGTTATGATGAAGGATCAGTTTGCTAATTATGTTGTACAGAAGGTGCTGGAGACTTGTGATGACCAGCAACTTGAACTAATTCTGAACCGAATCAAGGTTCATCTGAATGCTCTGAAGAAGTATACTTACGGGAAACACATAGTTGCACGGGTTGAGAAGCTTGTTGCAGCTGGAGGTAACTTATTATTGCCCCTTTCCTATGAGCCTTTCCGTTTTGGAATCTGTATAAAAGCAGCAGGCTAATTCCATCTTTCGCAAGTTCGTTTGTATGTTTAACCTTTTAACCGTCAAAGAAGAAATCAAAAACTCGAGTTTGTTTGTTTATGGTTCTGAAATCTGTCGTTTAGTTCCAAAACCAAAATGGTTCAATATATTTATCTGATTCTGAAGTTCATTTTCTACAAATACGAAAACAGAATGAAAATAGCCGGCTTTCCTCTGTTTTCTTCGTTTTAGTTCCAACCCACCGAAAATGCTAGAAAATGGATTTGCAGTGAAAAAACAAAGCGCCCCAAAATATTCTCTTGCTACTTGACATGTGTATAATGATGTTATCTACTTCACATATTCCTTTTGGTAATTTTTGTTTACCTTCTATTCTCGTTATAATCCACAATCTCATTTTTTAGGGTACGTTATTTTGCATTTTTACTCTCATTCTTTTGATTTCACTCGTTAGCATGTTAACTTATCTGACAAAAGTGGTGAATACATTCCAGAAAGGAGGATCAGCATTATGGCTTCTTCCTATTCCGCTTAGGTCGCATAGCGAAAAAGTTGTACAGCTAACTGAGGCTAGTGAGTGCCCTCTCTCTTTTCCGGCCTTATCTTTATGGCCCTTCGGTTCGATAAGAGCCGACAGAATAAAATAGTTGGTTGTACTTAAAAATTGTACATTATTTAGTTTGATGATATAATTAGTACCTAGTATCCGGCTAGCTGAGGCTCGGTGATTCCACCCGATGCCCCGTGAGAGGACGATGTATACTTAATGTACAAGGGTGTAAAGAGGAAGAAGATGTAGCCTTTTAAGTTGCCGCGCATCTGTACAAAATGTTGCCGGGTGCCGAGTCTTCGGTCTTTGAACAAGGCCTAGAATTTTCTTATGTATCGGATTCGGTAATTTTCCTTTCTCATGTATGGGATTTGATATATTTCCTTTCTGAAATAACCTTTTTCTGCTATTTTATCTGTTTAGTTTTAATTGTTGTGCATTTGGATGGTGCTTATGTTCATTGGCTATTGCTTGGTAATTTATTGCTAAGTTTGATTATGGATTAGTTATCATGAAGTTTGGAGTTTCCGATGAACTGAGGGATCTCGCGGAAGCTGTTTCGTTCGGAAAATTTGTGCTTTTGAAACTCGTACTTAAAACTAGTTTCTTTGAAGGTTATTTAAAACTAAGAAGCTCGGTATATATGGTTAATAAATCATGCGTAGAATTATTTATTGTCAGAATTAACTTTCAACTTTGTAATTGTAATATTTTTTTTTTTATGTGAAACAGCTTATTAATTTCCAATTAGTCTTTTAATTTATCTAGTTATTTGTAATATGTTTGCTTTCTGCTTGCCATATATTGTTTAAGGCAGTATTTTCCGCTTCCGTTTTTTCATAATGAACCACTGCAATTTTAAATTGGTAACCGTACTTTTACCGCTAAATTGAAATCGGCAAACTGGTTTCTTGTTTTGTTTATACTTTTCGATGAAATCGGCCTCTATTTTGAATAAATAGGGCAGTGTCGCAAAGCCTTTTGAAGCACCTTCAAGTTGCGTTTTCAAATTTTGTTACCGACCTTGTTAGTACCTTATCAGCAATTTCTGTAGCTGCTATAATTTTGAAAAATTTATAGTTTTTATTTCCTTTTCAAACATTTCGAATTTTTTCGTCGCAAGCTTGAAAATCATATTAACCCCATTTGAAATTCAATCTTGTGTGATGTGATACGTACTTGACATGGTTTTAGCACAACAACAGACCATTGAAGGCATACAACTAAATCTCCTCCCTCGAATTTGCGGATTTCCTTGTGTCCTCGACGTTACATTGTCGGGTTTTGCTACAATATTATCCGCGAGACTTGGCCAACGGGCAATACGGATTCTGGTAGGAGATTTTTATATCACGCCTCTGAAATTGAATCTAGTGAATCTGGGTATGTCTTGTGCATAGTGCGTAATTGATCAAAATTGAAAAAAATATATTCATACGCCTATAAAATTGTACCATTTCATTTGAGAGAATTGACAAAACCATGATTTGTATGTGTAGGCCTAAGTATTTACGGGCCATGTATGATATTATAGACCATTTTAAGAGGTCCCATCTGTACCCAAATTTGATAATTGATTGGTATGAACGAAGATCAATAATTCAAGAGAAATAATCCACTATTAACATTTTAAATTGTAGGGTTAGAAGCCATACCGACATTTCCAATATCGATAATCAATGATTCGTGCGTCGCCGGTGGTCGGCCTGGTTTGGCTTAAACGGGTCGTTCTGGTCCCTTTACAACCCAAATGAGGCCCAGCCTAATTGCTAAATAGGCAGACCAAAGGGCGGGATTTCCGAAAATCCAGACCGTAAGCTGCCTGCCGGCTGGCCGACGAAGCTTGATTATAAAGGCCCATAACGCCTCAGCCCGGCCTAACTCGACAATTCTTTTGATAAAAAAAAAATATATAAAATTCAAACGGAATTATTATTTTGCATATAAAAAAAGATACAGTTCATTGAGTGTTTGATATTGCGAATGGTTTAATAAGTATTTTTATATAATTTTATAATAAAAAAAATTGAATTGGGGGGAAAAAAGAAAGATGTTTTTTGAGAAATCCGTCGGCTTAAATAGCCTAAAAGAATCAACTCAAACGTAGGCGAGAGGTTTGGGATTTTTTTTTCAAAAATTCGAGTAATTCGGGTTCGGATTTGGGTTATCCGAATTACCCGAATAATGAAATGACATCGTTTTATATTATATATAT
>MKEJ01004277.1:0-14938 GCA_001753735.1 Embelia ribes
GCTCCGATGATGAAGAATCTACACTTAGAAATCGGATTCACCTTTGGGTACTTGATCAAATCGGACCTTGAAGTCTCAAGATTTTCACGGCCCCTTCTTTCTCTCTCTATTATGATTTTTAACCTAAGAAAAATAACCCCAAATGTGTTATTTCACGCCACTTATGTTAGTCAAAAATCATTTTGATTGATCCAGTTCCAACTTTTGGATCGATCAAACAACTAGTTAGATCAATCGGATTTACTGGAATTTTGAGAGCTCTCAACTCGAGCTAAAAACTTCCATAAATACTCGTAATCAACACTAGACACTAATAGAAGTGTTTCCCAAGTTACGGAATATCGTTTGAGAGCCTAAAACTCAATTTACGCGACTTTACGCCACTATCAACAAACTCAATTTGAATGCCTAAAACTCAATTTACAGAATTTTTTAGTGTCTTTTTTTTCTCTATCATCATTTCCCTCCCAAAAATATTTTAATAATCCTTCTAATTCTTATCTCGTTTTTCTCCAATCTATTCCTTTTATTATTTCCTTCTAAAATTCCCCCCTCCCCAACTTGAAGGGGAGTTAATTTTGTTGAAGATTTTAAGATTAACGAAATAAATTTGTCTGATTTGCAAATTATATTTTCATGATCTCGAAGATAAAATTTTTGATGATTTAACAGTATGAAGAATTTTGTTCAGTAAGATCGTTCCATTCTTTACACTTTTTTCTTGAAGGATAATATTATAATTAGAGTTTATCGTGGAGGCAAATAATTGAGTCACTGATCAACTATGTTAGATTTAGTTTCTAGATTTTTATTTTTATTTTCATTTTAAGTATTATAATGATCTGTTTCCTAATTTGTTATGACTCTTGTTTTAATAAAGAAGAATACATGATTATCCAAAAAAAGAAAAAAGAAAAAAAAAGAAGCATACATTATGTATTTCATAACATCAATGTACTTGGTCCATATAATTTCAATTGTGACATTGATGTCCTATGTTATGGAATAATATAATTGGTTCTTTTTATGAAAATGAAATCAAATGATCCGAATGTGATTTAATTATGAGTAAATTAGTCGTTTCAAAATCACTTGCGACTTTAGCATTTCATACTCCAACCCTCTTAGGATTCTTAATATTATAAAGGGTAAAATTCATTTTACCTCCTATCTTTGAGTCCTATTTCAATTTATTATTTCTCCTTTCATTTGTTACAATTTGACCCTTATTGTTTAAATCTCATTTCAACTTGCCCCATATCTTTTAATTCACCTCCAAATGCTTTTAGTCTCTTGCCAATATGCTCCAATTTTTTTTTTCTCATTTCAATTTACTCCTATCATTAATAAATTTAATTTTAATTATAAATATCTTATAGAAATAATAAACTATTGTTTGTTAAAGAAGTTTTGGCATAGATATAGATTAGTTAGGAACAAATGATCAATAAAAACACATCTTTTTACCTTATCATAAATGTTTAATTATATAGGTAAATTGACTAAATAATATATTTAAAAGATATATTAAAAGGGATGCACGACAATTAAATGATCGATATTTCCGTTAAAACGCTTTCAAGAAATTATTTCTATTATTTCAATTACTTATTATATTATAATATAAAAATTTTATAATTATAGGGGTAAATTGAAATTGAAAAAAATATATAAAAAATTTGGAAAGAGACTAAAATGATAAGGGGTAAATTGAAAATATACGGGACAAATTGAAATAAGAATAAAAAGATATGGGCAAATTGAAAAAAATAAAAGGATAAAAGACAAATTAAAACAAGCCCAAAGGATACGGTGCAAAATCAACTTTACCCTACTATAAAAATACTATAAAATGAAACAAACCAGTATTTTTCTTTTTTTTTTTTGAAAAGAAAATTAAAATTGGGATTAATATTGTGCTTCAATTTACATTATGGAAACCATTGATGTTATTCACTTGAAGCAGTGAGACGGAGCCAAAAGTTTTTTTTTTATTTTATTTTTATGTTTTTGGATAATTAAAAAATTTTCTCAGTCCTTAACTTGAAGGTTCCAAAATGAGTCTATATAACCGAAAACAATTGTTTAAAATATGCAAGTAATATCAAAGCAGATGCTCTGTAGCTGCTGAAAAGCTGCTTGAAGGTGATTGGATTAAAAAGTAGTTGTTAAAATTAAAACTTAAAATTTCGAGTATACAAATTTTAAGGTCTAAAGCCTACTAATCCCGGCAATTAATTTTTAACCATCCGTTGAAAACAGAGGTAGGTGAGGCATGCCACTTGTGTTGCCCTCATATTTAATTAATTTCTTCGTCAAAGACATACGTCCGCTTCTCTCTCATTTTCTCAACAAATAATTTCATAAATCACCGCAACAACAGTGCATTGCTGAGAAAGAGTTATATATCCCTAAAACCAAACCAAACCAAACCAAACACGTTGATAAAAGCACCAAGAGTTGGGGATTCTTGTTCATGCACGAGCGAGATGGAGGCGGCCAAGGACACCTGTAAGCAAGGAAAGCAACCGAGAGCGATCTGCATTGGAGGAGGAGCAGCGGTTTGGGGCGGAGTAGCGGTTGTTGCCGCTGTTGTAGTGGCTTCATATTCTGCAATTAAAAACTCGAGGGAGCGAAGATCAAACGGAAAATTAACTGCCACCGCAGATAAGCTCAACAAGTCGGTCAAAGCCTCTGTACTAGTTTTGTGAAATCTATATACCCCAGAAATAGATCTTGATTAAGACTTATTATTTAATTTTGATCTAATATTTTGGAAATGGACGCATCATGAGTACACATTTTGTATCTTTATTTTCTTGTTCATCAAGAAATTGGGGCCAGTGCCTGTAGGTTGGTTCACACCGTAACCCTAGTAGATCCGTGTTTCGAGAGACATGGTACAATGTAAATATGAGATTGTGTTCCGACTTGTAAAAGGCAGAAATGCCAACTCAACCATTTGTTGTACCATGTTGACAAGGACGTGACGATGAACATACTCAGCCAGACATCACGTTTTCATTACATGATTGTTTCTGTTTTACGTGCCTTCCCTTGGGTATTCAAATAATTGTTTTTCTAAATGACCCATTTTGAGTAGTCATTATGTGTTCCATGGAATAATTTTCCAGTAACTCGAGTACATCAATATTAATAGGTAAAACTAACACAAATAGCATATATTGTAGTTATCCGGACATGCTTATTATCATACTTAATTTCTATACAGAAAAGAGTTCAGAATGAGAGAGATTATACATCAGAAAATTTAGCATAACAAACTACATTTATAATTACTAATTCACATTTTAATTTTATTGTCAACCAGTAAGATGACATTTCTTAAGCTTATTGACCAATTGATTTTCACTTGCAGAGGGAACAGAGAAGCAGAAACCAAGAATGAAGCCAGGACTATAGAGATTATGGGAAAGTTGAGAGAAGACAAAGCTAATGGCGACAACAAAGCACTTGCTGGAGAAGAGGAAAAAGGTGAAGACGCTGTAATCAATAGTACAACTGAAAAGGACCGGCTATCAGCAGGAGAGGAAGTTAATGTCCGAGTAATTGAAGGGGACGAGACAATCAAGGTGATGCCAAGAAAACCGAGGGTTGATGCTCATTACAAAGAGCAATTCAACCGAGAACAAGATCATGAGTGTGGAGAAAGCGTTGTGAAGAAAGATGAAGAGTTAGAGGACGAAATTGAAGTGGACACTCCAATGACATTGAGCGGTGAAAACGGAGAAGATAGTGACAAGAACAGTAGTATCAATGAGGATGGGGGAGACAATGCACAGAGAGGTTCACAGATGCAATACATGGGAAAAGAAGCAAAATGCGTTCGCAAAGAAGATATTGAGAGAAAGGAGGGAGTCATAGAAACAGCTCATCAGTTGAATCAATTCACAACTCGAGGCAAATTAGAGGTCACAGAAGAAAAATCAATTCATGCAGAGGAAGAACAAGAATATGATGATGGAAAAGGTATGCTGGAAAAAGAAGAATCAAGTGACACAAATGAAGAAGATGACAACGATGAAGATGAAGATGAAGATGAAGATGAAGGTGAAGAGAGCTCGGAGGGAACAGGTGACTCCTCCATGGAGTCCAATATCAACGCAATATGGCCGGCTGAAGCAATTGATGATGCATTAATGGACATTAAACAGAGGACAATCAATACTCAGATATCGGAAGAGAAAATCGATTACATAAAAGTGGAAATGAAAGAGAAGGGCATAAAGAATGGTTACAATGCCACTAACCTTTGTGAAGTTGAATATTCTGGCAAAACCATATTCACCTCCCTAAAGAGATGCATGAAAGAACTTCCATTCTACTCATTCTACTCGTCAAATGCAAGAGTTTGGTTATGGGCAATGCTGGTATTGGCACTAGCACTTGCAGCACCACTGGTACTTTCGGCTGGGGAAATTATGAAGCTTGCGCTTGTCATATTCTTTGTAGTTGGTCTCTCACGAGCTGTGGACGCTATTATGTAGCCGTAGTTATAAGATAGAAATTCAAAGGCTTACAAGAAGCTGATCTAAGCTTTTTGCTCGAATACAATTTTATATTCTCTACTTTATGTACTTGAGTAACTTACTAGAAACCATATTCGCAAGCAAATTAAGTTTTCAATATGCATCCCAAGCTGCATACAGCTCTCAAGCAACAAAAGTAAAAAGCCATCGCCATCATCAGAGATTATCCGACAATCGCCTTAAAACAATTGCTGCTATGAATCAAGCCACAAGGAAAGAACACTCAGAACATTCCCACCAGCCTTTCTCATTTGATTTCTACAAGTAACTTTATAGAAACTCATTTCTCATGTTAGAAATCCACATTTTAAAAATTACCCACACCAGTCTTTATATAAAGATTGCTAAAGAATTTTAAAATAGTTATATATCATATAATAAAATACAAAAATATGATTTCTCGAATCATAACTAGGGTTTTATAGTATTTGTAAATCATGAAAAAATAAAATTAAAAGAGAAATTGTGAATAGTTGATTTTTCCATCGAGAAATCTATTATAGAAATTCTGAAAAAGTTTTCTCAAAATACAGAAAAATAGAAAGACCGTTGTGGCACATTTTTCATCCTAAGTTCTTTCTCAAATGAGAGAAATCATACATTTAGAAACACTGTTGTGAATGCTCAGATGCACCAATATCATTTGGAGATTCAGAGAAAAGAAAGCCAGGATACAAGACAAGAAGGATGAAATTTTGAATAAAGTTGCATCCAATATCTGTATTAACGTTCACTTTCCTCTTCTTGCAAGTATATCTTTACATGTATATTTATGTATTTGTCTTCTATATATAAAATCCCCCGACAACAGACTTCAACATGTTTTCTACAGCTGTGGTTCATAACTCTCACAACCATTCAACAAACAAAAAGAAACTGAAAGAACTGATCGCCAAGATATGTACTTACTGGACATGCCTAAGATCTTTTCTTAGCACAAAACTCCATACCCAAGTTTCAAGTAGCTCGGCCAAAAGTTGGACTATATTCGATTAGCATTCACGAATCTGTTGGTTCACAGATGAGCAAGGCCAGCTGCAACCGGTGGACCATCCCAAGACACCAAAGATAAGATCCACTTGTGAACAAGCACTAGCCTGGAACACACACATTAGAAATAAATTTCCTAAAACGTATGAGAAAAATACCATTCCAACAAAAGAACTAAATAGGAAATTAAAGGAAAAAAATCAACATTGTAACTCAAGTTCATTCCACATACCAAACTCTCCAGGCTTCCTTCAACATGAAATAGCATAACAGCCATCCCTCTTCCTCTATCCATCTCCGCCTGCAGAGAGATTTTACTTTGTTGTGACAGACACACATATCAACATAGCAGAGTAATTAACAACGAAAAGCAACAAATGCAAACAAAGTCACCTAAATGAATTTTGATCGACTCACCACGCAAGAACATATGGTAATTCCTACAGCTGCCAATGTTGTTGTAATATCAGCCATAATGCCTGGCATATTTATGTACAGAAGAATTAGTAGCCAAGAACACATTCAGCAATCGAGATGCAGGTGTGATTAGTAATGCCTTGAGTTCTTTTCATACTCAGGCATATAAGTTTCAACTTTGCAATCTATCAGAAATAAAAGGCTAATTTTTAAGACAGTAGTATAAGACTTCACAAAAATCATGTGACTGTGACAAATCTTTACTCAAAGTGCAACAATGGCCTTATTCATCTGAATATATATGCCCACGAACAGCACTTCATTTGCTGAGTTTCTCAATACAATTTCCTAGAGTATAGATACGGGACAAACATACGGAAATTACAATTGCTAGTTTGCATGTCCATTGGCAGGAGTCTTTAAACCCATGCTTAATTAATACTAACAGAAAATGGGCACAACGCTGCAAATTAATCAAAAATATTATCTTGGATGAGGAAAGAAGATATACCTTTTCGATCTATGCATACAACGCAAAACCACTGTATAGAATGCCCGTCAAGGTTGTGCCAATCAGCAACCTTGCTAGCTTTCCAGTTCTCCAGACCAGGCAAGACTTCCTTGTATATAGGGATATTAGCAAGTATCATCTTAACAACACCATTTCCCTGGGATAACATCTCACCTTGGGCTTTCAAACTCGTGTGCTTTATGTGCTTGTTGTGTTTTCCATTGACCTTAGGTACCTTAATGTTTGCATCTCGTGGTTGGAAAATATCAGTAGCATTAGTCTTTGATGAAGTCATTTCGACCACATTCATTAGTATCTTCTCCCAAGTGTATTTGTTACTTTTGGAGTAATCTGAGGGATCTTCTATGTTATCCTCTTTAGGTTCAGTAACAAACTCATTAACTTTATCGGAAGTTATTTCTGTTGCCGATAATTCTGCTTGTTCTCTCAAAAACTGGGCAAAACAGGAAAAAGAATATCACAAACAAGAGAAAAAAAAGGACATTAACAGCAGCACTCAATATTCTACAGAATATGAAACTCACTTTCATGATTTTGTGCCTGGCGCTACGTGTTTTTGCATGTTGCAACCACTGTTTATGCCTTTGAAATGCTGATTTACTAGAAAGTGCCTGGCATATAAAGAGTGAGACGCAAAGCAACAAAACCAACTCAAAGGGTTTCATGGTAGAGATCAAATGCCATCTTAGAAGCTGCTGAATAGTAGTTTCCTTTTCTATCTTATGGAGAATACTCTGGCCTGTAGAGTTGTAGCTTTCTCATAGATGAAGATATTTTTACTAGTGTGGTGCCAGACTTGTATATGCCAGGATCTTCTTACTTGAGGTGATTGTATCATTGGGAAAATTTTGCCAAACCATTTCAATTTCAAGGTATTGAAGAGCAAGCTGACGTGTCCCGGGTCACAGCTTGCCATACCTTTTGTTAAAGTGATGGTTTAAGAAGTGTCATAGTCAATTTGAGTTACTCTACATCTTTAGGGTGTGATAGTTCTGAGGGTGAAAAGTTTTGACGAACCAAAAATCATATCAAAACTAAATGATGTCACCTGGATTGAAATACAAAGGAGACTGCATATAAAAACAAAACTATAAAATGGATGGATTGATCAGAATGATATATACAAACTCACATTATAGGTTATTATCTCCACTACTTCTGCATTTGCAAGCACATGTGATGGAGAAACAAGATTACCATTAACCTGCCAACAGATAAATCAAGGAAGGAGTCGCCAAATTATGAAAACAGCTAAAACCAGTAATGGAAAATAGGACAACAATTTCACACGTACCTTTGCAGCAACCATCTTGTTACCAATTTCAGTATGTATCATATAGGCATAGTCAATAACAGTAGCACCCTTTGGAAGATTTTTAATCTGCATAAAATGTGGAAATAAGATACAGGCGGCACAATTTCTCTTCATACATGTGGTAATCATATGTTACCTCTCCTTTCGGTGTGAACACAAACACACGGCTACCTAAAAGATCTCTGGTGATAGTGTCCACAAATTCTCTAGAGCTCATATTGCCAACAAATTCTTCTTGCCATTCTCTAATTGCATTTAGCCAACCAATCTGGAGTGAAGAAATGAATTCTACCGAAGGTCAGGATAATTCAAATAGTTCATCAAGCAAACCCTCCAGGGATAACCAAGAGCAACCGAATTTAGAAAGGAAAACGAAATACCCTGAGGGCTGTGCTGGCGTTATCAAGGCAAACTGTTTTCCCTCTTGATGTTCTACTGTTATGAATAACATGTCCAGCAAGACCTGGAAACAAGCCTTTTCCACTATAATGAGCAGCAATACCCCTCTCAGCTATCAAATCCATGTCTTCAGTTCTTATCTGTCAAGAGGAAAAGCCCAACTTACAACCAAGTATTTTTAGCACCAAAAGAAACAAATGTGACATTAGTTCAAGAATCAGGACAAGAATTCTTATCAAGTTTTATAATAGGAAAAAAAGAAAAAAGAGACGACGTTGTGACAAGACTCTTGTTCAAAAGCCAAATTAAGTATAAATACCAACTAGTGGGCCACATTATTAATATAATAAAAGTAGAGCTACGTATGGCATTTTTTTTTTCTGACAAGTGACAATCTAATTTTATAATCCAAGTGGCAATCTAAACTTAATAATCCTATCATATAAATATAATCCAAATGGCATTTTATTTTTCTGACAAGTGGCAATCTAATTTTATGATACTTGGCATTTACACATTTATTTTGTTTACTCCCCTTTTTATGTAGAATTAATGAATTTGTCACATGCATGCATGAATTTATATTGTCCATTGAACATTTTTATTTTTAATCTCAACTAATTGCCTTTTTCTATTCTCTATAATCTCCGAAGTATCTTATAACATTGTGCATGTATACCAACTACTTTAGAGGTAGGTAACCACGGTTCATATAACTCTTTTATACGATTAAATTGCATCCTTTCAAAAATTGTTGTTTCATATTCAAGCACTTACATTATAAAATATAGGTATTATAATACCGTGGCTCACATTCTACAAAACAAAATCTACCCTACCCATCTCTCTCTTCTCTCCATTTTATTCGTTTCTCAGACCATGGAAGTAAAAGAGCATACATATGCAGCAATGGGGATTGCTTCAAGTGGAAGGGGCTCGGGCTGCTTAAGTTGAGGTCTCGTGTTCGAGTTTCAATGGATGCAACAACTTTTTTGGAAAAGTTTTCCGCTACGGCCTCTGACCGTAGCTTGGAAAATTAGTCCTGGATTGCAAAAAGAACTGAGATACCATGGGAAACCAAAAAAAATAACAAAGCATACCCCGGCAACAAATCTTTGTGTAACAAGGGCAAAACGATAAATCTAAATACAAAAATAAAATTCTAGAATAAAAGATAATTGATAAAGAGACACAGACATGCATATACAGCTAACAACTACATTCGATTCAACAGAAATCAAATTCAATAGGTAAAAGACAAATCTAGGGCATATATGTAAGTATAAAAAAATGAGAATTCCAGAGTGAATGAGCTAGCAAAGGAGCTATCACCTGCCAACCGGATTCGAAGATAGCAGCCATCGCAGACGGCTAAATCCGTCCGCCCGCCAGAAGAGAGAGACGAGAGAGAGAGAGAGAGAGAGATTAGTAGGAAGCAGAGATCAGGAGCAGCGCCATGACAGACAATCAGTCATAAGAATCAATCTCATACAATGGCTCTCATATGTGTGTGTGTATATACACACACACGCACATATATACATGTCATTATTCTGTAGTGCATGTACCACTTTCTCTGCCATTTATTGCTTTTTCCCTATTTTCTCTAATTATTTTTCATGTACCATTGAGCTTCACAAAATAATTGGAATTTTTTAATTGTGGTTTTAATGCATGGAGTACGCTCCAATCCATTTTTAATTTTAGCCTCTCAAATTGACGAAAAATAATTAAGTGAAAGAAGGTATAAAATTATGTTGGAAATTTAATATCACTTTATAATTTTTAAATTAATTTTAATCAATCTATGATAAATTTGTGTATTAATATAAGAAATTTTGTTCTTATATGAAAGTTGGCTCCCAGATTGAGAACTAAATTGTTGATTTAGATCAATTATACTGTTTATTTAAAATTTAAAAAGTTTTTGATTCAATGGCTAGCATCTACATGTAAAGTGCTCAATATTTCCAGTAAAATTTTATCTTTCCCAATAAATATAAGAATTTTATTACATTCTTATCAACATTATACTGTTTTACAAAAAAAACTTCAATTTTTTTTTAACAAACATTAGCAGCGAACGCGTTGTCGAAATCAATTTTAAAGTGAATTTTGAAAAGAAACAATAAAATTAAGTCTAAATTGGTGGTTTTGGAAGCAACTTTCTGAGCACCAGTGAGGAACCATCAAGGCAAATTGCATTTTTGCTTCATGATATAGACATGGAAATATGCTATTGACGTTAGAAATAGTTCCATGCATCAATGAGACTACAATAAATTGTGGTGCATAATATAATTTCTTTAATAAAATTAGTTTAATTATATTTTGAAAGCAGCTTCTTATATGAAGGTACTGGATCACATTACCAACAAGGCAGAGAGACAAATAAGGTGGAACTAGTAATCTGGCTGAAGGACCAAAAGAGCCAGATATTTCTGTTTCAAAAAATAAATAAAGAGCTAGATATTTGCCTCAGAAAAATGGAACCAGTCCAATATTATCAGGGACCTGGGACTTTTATCCTGGGAATATCCTCTAGTGGACTTGAACAAATTGGAAATATAAGTTGGAATATCAAAGATTTTCTTTTTCTTTTTTGCCAATATATAGAAATACAAGTAGCGTACCAGCGTTTGATCGAACTTAAAAAAAGAGGTTTAGATTATAAATATAATCCCAGACACAGAAACCACAGATTCTGAAAATGGCGTTTAGGACATTGGCAAAACCAGCATTGCAGTCAAGCAGCGCCACATAGCAAACACGCAAGTACATTGCTTCGAGAAAAGATTGCAATACAAAATCGCTTTCAAAATGGAGTGATGTGTTTTCACACTTCGGATTACTTCAATTTCCCAGAAAGCAAGAGGCTGCACTATATAGAGTCCGCAAGGCTAAATAGAGGTACGGTTCCCTTATGAAGTTGCACCTGGATCACTAATCACACCCAGGAAATCATCCTTTATGGTCCCGATGCAGAACTGCAAAAGAAAGATGAGAAAACGCTACCACTAAAAACCTAATTCATAAAAAAAATTAATAATAATTCACATACGTGAAATATGTGGTACTCAAGTGGGTAAACGTCAAATAAAAACAATAAATGATCTAATTCCCATTTTTAGTGAAAAACATAATGATACCACTTGGCCTTAAACCGGACAGAACATCAACTCAAGGCAAGGCTGCAAAGCCTTTGAGGATCACTAGAAGGTATTAAAGGTAAGATGTTACCCATATTTTATCTTACGTTGTAAATTTCCTAATCAACTTTTCTTTAATCCTTTTTCTTAAAATAAGCTGAAAATTATTCTAATCACTAAATGAACTTTGAGGGAAGAAATCCAATGATACCCATGACAATTCACTCATTTAGCAAAAATTTTTTCCCCGGAAAATCCTTTTGCTTTAAAAGAGCTATGTTTCCTGAGGAAGAGACGACGGTCCGGTATGTTGGGGAATGGGACATCTCTTGTATCTTTGCAGGGTCTGCTAGAGACACTCCTTATCCATATCCTTGTGACTTTTTCAAATTTCTGAGGCCGTAGGAACACATCTAGAGTTGTTTCCAGTCGTTCGTGGCCAGACGGAGAGGGGAGTCGAACCCGGAACCTCCTACTAAGAAGCCTGAATTTAAGGCTAGCACTAGCGGTTGACCTATATTCTTTCTATTTTCTTTTTGTTGGATTTTCATCAAAAATAATAAAAGTTCAATAAAAAGATTAAATTGTTTTAGACAATAGCAAGTGACAATGTGCCCTTCACTTAATGTGCTACGGTTAGAGTAGAAAACATCATCAACCATCAACTTTCAGTTAGGCCGTCAATGACATTATCATGAAGTGGAAAGGGTTAAAGTAAGCATTGGAAACAAGTAGAAACCACCGAAAGCGAAAGAAAACTTTTTAAAAAGATAAGATAAAGAAAGTGCCGGCATACTATTTCTGTAGCATCTACTCGTGTCCCAATAATCTTCAATCGAACTTCACTTTCCTTTTGAATCTTAACCTACAACAGAAAAAATCAATTGTGATGCGAAAATCTAAACCAAGTACCCACTTCCACGTAAATGAAGGCTGATACATACTGCTCCATCAGAGGTGGTGTAATTTGGCACATCTCCAGACTGGAACTCCATATCATCTGGTATCAACTGGAAAACCAAGGTAAGGGCATTAAGAGGACGAGCAAAATGAGTTGATACCATATAAGGGTTCTAAAAAGATATTGTTCTTCACAATGGCTCACAGGAATCGGAGCGAAATAAATTGACGTGTTCCAACATTGCACAGATCAGTACCATGCCCAAAAAATTAGAAGGATGTTCAATTCTTATCAGGCCATTTTGGTGCAGTATCTGCACTTCTACACTATGTTAGGACGTGATCTCTAAGTTTCGACTTCCGATGTTGCAATAACTAAATACCATGCTAATATTCAAACCAAAAGTACAACTAAAAGTTGTAAAGAATGTGCTCTACGCAAAGTCTAGTCTTTAGCCAGAAGTGCAATGGGATCTAAACAGGACATGAATAACAAGATATAGAAACATTGTAATAGAATAGATAAGAAATATAAAATGAGTAAACTGGCGAAACCAATAAAACTTAACTTAGATAACCAAATGAGATCAAACATTAGAATGCAGATTAAGCTAAAGGAAATTCAACATATTTCATCACTGAAATCATTTATATGGTAATACATTAATCACAATTTCCAGAAAATATTGGCTGCCTATTCCAACCATTTCTTTTAAATCTGGATAAACAAACCCAAACATCAGCAACAGTATAAATAAGGGGGGCAACGAAGCAAAAGCTAGCCCTCACACAAGAGATTCGAACAAAATAAGGTTTGAAAATGTATGGGTGCTTAGGTCGTAATAACATGACGCAATAGTATCCAACAGGCTTCCCTCGATGAGTAATCTCATGGTTGTACGGTACTTTTTAAGTGGAGACATTGGCTCCATACTGACGCTCCATACTGACTGGTCTCTTAGCAATACAGAAATGATAACTCCACAAGCATTTCAATAACCCCTTATTCATCACTCTAGGATTAGAATTCAAGCTTTCTCCATTTGCTTTTAATGATTTTGGTTCAATGGTTCAGTTAGTCTTACTAGATCTACACTGCCTTGTTTCCTGACATGAAGAATTAAAAATTCACTGTCATAACACTAGTGCTAGAAAGGCCAAACAAATCTTTAAAGAACCGCCGGAAGTCTCTAGCAAGGTATAACTCAAACAATAAGCAGTCATGTAGACTACATCTATGTTATAAACTATAACTAGAAGCTCCCTTTTCCTACTCCTTGTCAAGTCTTCGATGATTCAACAATTAGATCTCCCTCCAAGAACTGACAAAGCAAAATATACTACCACTGACAAAGCAAATCGTAATTAAGAAAAAAAAAACAAAGTCCAACACGCAAGATTTAGAATTGAGAACTATAGTTACATGATTCGATACAAAGATTTGAACTGGTACAGCTTCAGCAAAGAATCCCATCTGCAATCACCAAAAACAGCAAACAACTCAAATGTTTGATAAACCAAAACCCAAATAGTCAAAACACAAACAGTGGTGACTCACTCAAACTTCACCTTAAAACAAAACCATCGAATGTAATGTTGTAAAGCACCAACCACCTAATCTTCTGCATCTCTAAGGGTGCTTCTACCAGTGACCCTAAATGCGTTCCTATTCCAAATTTTAGGACTTAAATCCAATACAACTCTACCATCAGTATGTTGAAATACCATCCAATAGAACAATCCCCACAACTAGTCTCCATATCCCAAACTCTATTTCAAAGTTGAGGGTAAAGATTAAAGTTTTGAGCAATTTCATGTACCCCGACCTATTAAGATGTGATTTTTGTCATATCCCAACACTACATTAAAACCCAAACCGATGCAGAGTACATCAATTGAGAGGAATAGTTAGTTGGGTACTCAACAATTCTTTCGTTGTAGCTTTTAAGGGGAAAATAAATAAATAAATAAAAATTAGCTTTTTTCTGCCTAAGGTGGAAGTTGTTTGAATCCAATTTAAAGCTTTGCAGCTTTTAAACAAAAAAAAAAAAAAAAAAAAAAGAACAAACCCAGTCTATATTTTGTAGTTAGGACACTCCCATTAGCCCTTCTACACGGGAGTTTATCTTAAATTTTGAGGATTAAGTTTTAGGGGATGCTCTGACCGATCCGTTGATAAATAGGGGGTTTACTACCATTATCGCTAGAAAACCACACTTTATCCCAATTTAATTTATGTGATCTGGTATGAGCATTACTAATATTATAGCCTCTATTTTAGAATTTGAGCTATAGGTATTAAGGGCATTCCCACCACTATATATGTTCTCCCTAGATGTCGATCCTTATAGCTTAAACTCAAGAATAGAGGTTGAAATATAAGAAATGCCCATGTCATAGCCTCTAAAAGTAAAAGTAGTATCGGGAATGAATAGTGGTCCCATAGTTCAAGGGGAATAGGAGATCACTATAGCAAATCCCATACGTTTTAGGGGATTGAGCAATATCAGATACTCTATTGTGACATTCCCTAAGCTTTAAACTCTAAGCTTAGGATAGAGGCATCTATAGGGTGACTGTTGGGAGTGCTATAAGGACATTTACACTAGTGCTCGTAAATAGCTCCCTATCCTAGATTTTAAATATTAAATTCAATGTAACTATCCCACTAGTGTGTTCAAACACT
>MKEJ01004284.1:0-22295 GCA_001753735.1 Embelia ribes
CAAAAAATTTCGTGTGTGTGTATACACACACACACACACACAAAATTTTACTCAACAAGCCCTAACCCCGAAGCCAGAGAGAAAGAGAACTCAATCCCCTCTTCTCCTAAAACCAGCAAAATCGATTAGACCAAATCCCTAAATTTATAGATTTGACAAGAAAATCAAAATGCCGCATTTCTTAAGGGTTTGGATGTCCTGCAATTAACACTAGACTCTCAATAATCTACCCTTCCGGGGGTGGCCTCCAACTCTGTGTGCGCGTGGGTGTATATCATGATCTCCGATGTCGGGGGTAGTCTTCGGTGCTTTTCGGGGAAGACGAAGAAATGTCTCTCTCTCCCCTCTGGATTTAGGGGAAACACGAATGACTTTGTGATGGTTAAATGATTTTGCGAAGAAAACAACATCGTTTTGGGGGCTGAGATTAAATCTGATTGGGAAGGTTAAAACGACGTCGTTTTGGCTAGGTTTCAATCTCATCCGTCGAATGTATTAGTGGGCCTCGTGTCACCGCCTCTTCCAAACCCGGGCAGATCCGTGTATGAGCCAAAACAGGCAGAGGATCCATTTCGAAGAAAAATACAACCCAAAATTTTTAATATATATATATTTTTTATTTTTAATATTAAATTTACAATATACATTTTTTTTTTTTTTTACGTAAATTCAACCATTCCTGTAAAATTTATACTAGCAGCTTTGGAGATGGCAAAAACAAGAAAAAGAACCCTCAAAGGCTCATAGTAACCCAACATAGGCTTGTAATCAACATTTTTCATTTCTACTTTTAAAACCATGGTTATTTCTAGTATTAATGTTGCAACAAAACGAGCTGAGAATTTTATAAATTTTCAGGTCAAAAGTTCTATCATCTTCAATAAGATGATAAAACACTCGGAATAAGAACTGCCACTAGCTGTGTACAGGTTTAAACAAAAGTCCCTCAACAGTACAATTAATCATCCTTCAATGTGCTATGGATCATTGGATGAAGCAATTGCATAATTCCTGATAAACGATTCTAATTATAAGCCGAAAAAGAACGCACAGAAACAAAAAATTACAAATCAAGTTTTGTGGTGAAGATAATGCCAAACACTCAATGAGCTATCGACACACAGATATAATTAAGTTTATTTAACTGTCCGAAATATCAAAGTTCAAACACATAACATAAATGATTAACAAAGAGATATCCTGGCCCAAGGGCTTTGGGAATTAATAAATTAAAGGATTTCTGATAATCAACAAGAGTGCAAAAATTAACCAAAATCAGAAATAAGAAACACATTTCTATAACAGAAAGAAGACGAGTCACCTCCCTAGCGACTGCAGAACTTTCTGCATCTTTATTTCAAACTGGTTCCACAGGGTCTTATCCCTACAGGAGATCAGAAACACGAGGAAATCAACATTGAGATGACAAACGGATAAAACAGTTATTACAAGAAGGCATTTTCCAGTGAAAACGAAGGGAAAAAAAAACTTAGAACATGTTAAACAACAGATTCAGGATGAATGTGTGAGATTCAGAAAAAACAACAAAAAACAAGAGGTGACGCTTTGGAAAACACAACACCTTCCCTATCCTTTCTAAAGTCATTGAAAACGCTTCATTGGCAGAGACGAGTTATGAAAGCAACAGTTATGGTCAATGACATAGGCCAAACTGGGTTTTTGAAATCCAGCATGGCCATAAAAAGTGCAGGATTTAAACTAAACAACAAGACTAGATCAGCCGGCGATGCTGAATTGATTTTGCAAGTGACCAAAAAAGCATACGCCAAAAGAGGAACATGAAACACTCAGTATTTTGCAATCAGGCATCTGAAGATTCCCTAGTAGGAGAATGTTGTCGCGGAACTTAGAAGAGTTCTCAAGATTCCTCCTGTTCGAAAAACAGTAAAGAAAATAACGGGTGAGAATGGCTGAATGTGGTGGAAGGAAAATCTAAATCTCCATCACCTTAGAAAAACATTCTACAGCTTTAACACAACCCGCAATCCTACAATACCCCAACATGCTTGGAATATATAATATACAAACTATTTAGTTGATAATGAGTTGCACTCGGTGGTGTAAGGGTTATATTGATGTGCGAAAATTGGTTATCAATATGTTTTATTTAAAACAATTAGCTAACAAATTACATGTGGATGAGTTCATGATTGTGGTGGGGAAGAGGTAGAGAGTGGTGCATGCAGGCTGTTACATACTTGTGATAGCTACAGTTGTACAAAGGAATCATTTGTTTAAAACTAGAAGGTTAAAAAGGTCCAAGAACACACCTGCAGAGATACCTCAAGCAGCAGCCTCAATTAACTCCTTGTCGGCACGCTCCCTAATCCGCCTCTCAAGCTCAGGCCTAAAGTGCCTAATAAGACCCTGAACGGGCCAAGCAGCTGCATCTCCTAATGCGCATATTGTGTGCCCTTCGATTTGCTTAGTCACCTCTTGAAGCATATCAATCTCCTCCAGTTTCGCATTCCCCACTTTGAGCCTTTCCATTATCATCCAAAGCCATCCAGTACCCTCTCTACAAGGGGTGCACTGACCACAACTCTCGTGCTTGTAAAAATAAGAGAGCCTAGCAATTGCATCAACAACATCCGTTGACTTATCCATCACTATCACAGCTGCAGTTCCAAGCCCAGATTGAACAGCCTTGAGAGCATCATAGTCCATCAACACATCATCGCATATGTTCTTGGGAAGCAAAGGAACAGATGAGCCCCCAGGTATAATAGCAAGTAGATTGTCCCACCCACCTCTCACTCCCCCACAATGCCTTTCAATAAGCTCCTTCAACGGTATGCTCATCTCCTCTTCAACTGTGCAAGGCTTATTCACATGACCCGAGACACAAAATAGCTTCGTTCCAGAGTTGTTCTTCCTACCAAAACTAGCAAACCACTCAGGCCCGCGTCTAAGAATAGTGGGAGAAACAGCGACTGTTTCAACATTCGTAACAGTCGTAGGGCAACCATATAGCCCGGCATTAGCTGGGAAAGGAGGCTTCAATCTCGGTTTCCCTTGCTTCCCCTCGAGGCTCTCTAGAAGGGCCGTCTCTTCACCACAAATATAAGCCCCAGCACCATAGTGAATATGCACATCAAAATCATACCCAGATCCACATGCATTCTTTCCTAGTAATCCAGCTGCATAAGCTTCTTTTCTAGCCTTCTCCAAGTTAATACGTTCATTCACATACTCCCCTCGAATGTATATATAAGCCGCGGTGGCCCTCATCCCCACACCAGCTATCAAGCAGCCTTCCAATAGTTTATGAGGGTCGTGTCGCATAATTTCTCTATCTTTGCAAGTACCAGGCTCACTTTCATCAGCATTAACAACAAGATAAGAAGGGCGCCCATCGGATACCTTAGGCATGAAGGACCATTTGAGACCGGATGGGAAACCAGCCCCACCACGTCCACGTAGGCCAGACTTCTTCATTTCATTGACAATCCAATCAGCACCTTTGAGTACTAAGTCTTTAGTTCTGTGCCAATCGCCTCGCTTCATAGCACCTTTGAGAAAAGGATCATGCAAACCATACACGTTGGTGAAAATGCGGTCTTCATCCTTTAGTCCACCGAAATGGGTCTTCTCAGGAGGTGGGGGAGGAGGTGGAGGCTGTGGAGTGCTAGCTGTTGTCGCCCCTTGGGTGCTGGCACCTGGTGCTCCTTGACTGCTAAAAGATCTAGAGCCTTGGACCAAGCGCTGGACCAAACCTGTCCTTTGAAGAGTAAGAATGCCCTTAACGGATGCCTGTCAAAAAAATCAGAATCTCAGCAGCCAATAAATGAGCATCATTGGGCTTTATCCCCTTGTCCAACTTTGAACTAGTTTATCCATTTATAGAGTTCTAGGAATGAAATCTAACTGCCATAAATGTGGAACAGATAGGCAGCGCAAATATAAGGAAAACAACAAGACAAAGGGAAAATAAGGAACAGAGATCTCTTGGGGGAAAAGCCATTAAATTCAAAGTTCAAGATTCAAAGATAAGTATGAAATCGCAGTCAATTAGTTTTAGATGTACGGAAAGGTTTCAAAACAAACTCAAAGAATGCAACTCTGAATTACTTATCCATCTAGAGAGTTACAACAGAACATCGAACTACCATAATAGATGCCAAAAATTTGCGGAAAAACAATGGAACAACGGGTTCATAAAGAAAGAAAACAGCATGGTAAAAAAGAGAATCTGAAAACAAAGACCAAGGACACCGAGATAAGTATAAGCAATTGTTTAATCAGCTCATTGCTCAATGAATGCTTTCCTCATAGAAAATTGTACAAGCCTTTAGTTCCTCATTGATTCCATCAATAACGAATATATTTATGTGGGTCCTTCAGTTGTATACACTTTTACCTTAAACTTATGCTCTGTCAAACTCAAACCATCAATGGAAACCTAAAATCTGTATTTTGATGCTCAATGACCTAGGAGAAAGAAACTACTCTTTCTTGATGGTTTCATGCAATAATGATCTACAGAAATCAAGCTACAACAGCTCTGATTTTCTGCTAATTAAATCAGTTCATGATAGTAAAACAAAACAAAAACAAATGTTTGCAATTCCTAGGACATTAAGTTTTTTATACTAATAAACTTTGGAGAGTACTGCCACTCTTTTCAAAAAAAAATATTTTTATATATTTTCATATATGATTTCATGTGTTTGTGAATATCTGAAGAGCTATCTTATACAAATTCAGATCGTCGACCGAACTAGTCATTATCCATATAAATAGTTATTCATTTCACTAAAAAATTGCGACTGAATTTTCTATTCACATATTCGAATTTTATTCAGTTCAATTGTCAATATTAATTAATTTTTCCCTCGTAAATATTGCAAATATCCACTTTATTAAATAAAATATCGACATGCGTATTTAATAAGTATGTTACTTTCTTAAATTCGTCCACTTAACTTATTTGACGCTACGGATTACAAAATCCACCTACAGGGTTTGACACAATCAAAGTTTAAAAGCTTTTTAAGAGGGTATTACCGTTCCTTAATCTAGGACGTTGATTATATAAATCATTAATAAATATTATATAAATAATGTTACTATCCAACTCGTTAAGTTTATCGACTCAATATGAATCTCACTTTTTGTAAATCAAAACGATAAATAATTTTCATACGTGTCTAAATAACAAATTAGGATTAATAGCATAAACAATGTCCATGATCACGAGGTGTTAATTATTTTATCAAGTCAGTATAAAAATAATTACCTCGACGCAATTCTGTTTAATACATACAAAATGTACTAGTAAAAGGAGTTGGAACTCAACCGTTCCCTGTAGTCAAGACAGACCTACTAAAACTAATTACTATAACTCTATTGATGGTGTGTCCAATTCATCTAAAGTTTTAATCTTAAAATTATATTTCATAAGGAACCGATAATTTAGTCTTCTGCATGTAAGTTGTACTCCACACACTTAAGCATCTATTATAGAAAATATAAAACACCTAATTATTAATCACAACAAAAATAAAAGAAAATTGCTCATCCATTTCTCATTAAAATGAAATAATATTATTATTAAAATACAAGTTTCATAAAAAGCATGACTTTTAGTATAATGCTAGCAAATCGAATCTCTTTATGTGGTGTGTGAGTATCCTGACATGTTCCCTGAGGACTTAAGTGAGCTTCCTCCTGTGAGGAAAATGGAGTTCCGGATTGATTTAATACCGAGGACCATGCCAATTTCGATAGCGCCGTATCGTTTGGCACCAGCTGAGCTTGATGAGTTGCAGATTCTGATCGATGATTTAGAGGCGAAAGGATTTATTCGGAGGAGTACATCTCCATGGAGTGCTCTAGCATTGTTCGTTCTGAAGAAAGATGGGTTGATGCAAATGTGTATCTATTACCGAAAGCTAAAGCGATTTACTGTGAAGAATAAGTGCGCATTACCTCGTATCAATGATCTGTTTGATCAGTTGAGAGGGTCTTGGTTCTTTTCTAAGATTGAACTTTATTTTGGGTATCATCAGCTACAAGTTCGCAAGTAAGATGTTGACAAGACTATGTTCCGTACTCGATATGGTCTGTATGAGTTTCTAGTAATGCCATTTGGTCTTACGAATACTCCGGCAACATTTATGGACTTGATGAATCGTGTGTTTCAATCGTATCTTGATGGGTTTGTGGTGGTATTTATCTATGATATCTTGGTGTATTCGCCTACAAAAAAGGCACACCATGAGCATTTACATATTATTCTATCTATTCTGCGAAAGCATCATTTGTTTGCGAAGTTTTTGAAGTGCGAGTTATGGCTGGAGGAAGTGAGATTTCTTGGACACATGGTGTCAGAGAGGGGAGTGTTATTAATCCATCGAAGGTAGACGCAGTTACAGAGTGGGAGCGACCGAATCCGTATTTGAGATTCGTAGCTTTTTGGGACTTGTGGATTACCATTGATGCTTTGTTCAGGGGTTTTCACATTTGGCAACTCCGATGACTAGATTGGCTCAGAAGGGAGTGACGTTCGAGTGGGACTCGAAATGCGAGGAAGCCTTCCTGAGATTGAAGGATTTCTTGACCTTAGCTCCAATCTTGATTATTCCAGAGTAAGGCAAAGGACATATTGTGTATTGTGATACTTCAAAAGAAGGGTTGGGGTGCGTGCTTACGTAGTTGGAGAGAGTGGTGGTGTATGGATCACTATAGTTGAAGACGCATGAGAAGAATTACCCTACATATGACATAGAGTTGAGAGTGGTAGTGTTTGTACTAAAGTATTGGTGACACTATCTCTATGGAGAGAAGTTTGATGTATTTTCGGATCACAAATCGCTTAAGTATGTGTTTACTCAGCGTGATCTGAATATGAGGCACCGAAAATGGATGGAATACTTAGATCAAATCAACTTTGATCTAAAGTATCATCCGGGAAAGGCAAACATGGTGGTAGATACATTGAGCCGAAATACTCAATGTAGTCTTTCTTTTCTAGCTATGAATGAGTGGGAGATGATACAAGTGTTAGGTGAATTTGGACTCGATTGTATTGAAGTAGGAAGTGGAGCTGCGTTGTATACTACCAAGGTGCAGCCCACCTTGATTTCTTGTATAATTAAGGTATAGCAGATCGATGATAAGTCCAATTCCTACTATATTCTTTTACTTAGTGAGCATGGTTTAGACTGTTGGGCTATTTCTCATGACGGGGGTTTAAGGTTTCAGGATCGACTTTTTGTTCCGAAGCCAATTCGAGAGGAGATGTTGGAATAGTTGCATCATTCGAGATTAGCAATTCATCCCGGGGATACGAAGATGTACCATGATGTTTATCAACAATTTGGTGTCTGGGTATAAAGAAAAACGTGGCAGAGTTCATTTCGAGGTGTTTGACGTGTTAGCAAGTGAAGGCTGAATACAAGCGGAAGCGGGAGCTAATTAAGATGGATTTTATAGTAGGAGCTAATTGAGATGGATTTTGTAGTGGATTTTTCAAGGTCGAGGCATGGGTGTGATGCGATATGGGTTGTAGTGGATAGACTAACCAGGTCTGCGTACTTTATTCTGATGTATACAACCGATCCTATTGAGAAACTGTGTTGATTATACATCGATGAGATCATCAGATTGCGCAGGGCTCCTATTTCGATTGTTTCAGATAGAGATCCTCGTTTTGTATATGGATTTTGGTCGAGTCTTCAGCGTGCTTTGGGGACGAAGTTGACAATGAGTACAACATTTCATCCTCAGACAGACGACCAATCCAAGAGGATGATTCAGACACTGGAATACATGTTGAGGGCATGTGTGTTAGATTTCCATGGAGGTTGGGAAGAGCATGTAATCCTAATTGAGTTTGCTTATAATAACAGTTATTATTCGAGCATCGAGATGGCTCTATTTGAGGCCTTATATGGGTGTCCTTGTCGTTCTCCTATCTATTGGGCCAAGGTGGGTGATGGTGCGCTATTTGAACCAGAGTTGGTCCAGGAAATGACTCGGCAGGTGCAGTTGATCATATAGAGGTTGGAGATAGCTTGCAGTCTACAGAAGAGTTATGGATTGCCATCCATTACCATTCGAGGTTGGTAATCTCGTATTCTTGAAGATTTCACCTAAGCGATGGATTATGAGATTTGGAAAGAATGGAAAGTTGGCACCTCGTTTTATCGGACCGTTTCGGATACTTGGGAGAATGGGCAAGGTTGCATACCAATTGGATTTTCCAACTCAGTTTGTGAGTGTTCATCCCATTTTCCATGTATCTATATTGAGGAAATATATTTGGGATCCTTCTCATATGATCACTTATGATGATTTATACGTCGATGAAGATATGACTTACAAGGTGAGACCGATTTGCATGCTGGACTTAAAGGAGCAGACATTGAGACAGAAGAGTATTTAGTTAGTGAAAGTGTTGTGGCGAAGTGGGACGAGCGAAAAGATGACATAGGAATGCGAGGATGTGAAACGAGGATAGTTTCCGAAGCTCTTTGAGAATTCTGGTACATATCTTATTTTATAAATTGTATTTGAATTTCGGGGATGAAATTTCCTAACGTGAGGAGGATATAACGTCCCGAAAATTTCGAGTAAATTTTTTGCATTAATAATAATATTATTAATATTTATAATATTGTTATTGCATAGGAGATATTATTATATGCACATATGTGGGTTATGAGTTATTGTTTAGTCGTGAGGGTTGTGAGTTTTGGTGAGTTATATATGAGATTATATATTACATTAGTGTATTAGTGCATATTAGCGAGTTGTATTTTTTAGTAGCATTGGTAAGTAATTGCAAGTGTTGTTATCGTGAGATGTTGAGAATTTGTGTGAGTCGATGTAAGTGTGAGACTTGCGAGTTTGCAAGGATTGGTGTTGATGTGGGCTTGAGTGAGTATTGGTGTTGAATTGTGGTGACGTGTGTGAGAATGGTATTAGAATGCGTGCATTAGCGTGAGGCCGTAGGGAGAGAGCCGTGGTTGAAATTGTTATTGTTGAGCGTTAGAAATTCTGCATTTTCAAGTAGGAATTCTAGTCAAGGCAAGCCATTCGAACGGTAGCAATAGTAGTGCCCAAAATCACTTTTTTGGACTCAGATCACAAGGAGTGTTATTTTCTCCCTATTTCCAGTGGCCAAAATCAGAAAAGGGGGGAAAGAGAGGTCCGGTAGGGGTGAGCTATTGATGGTGAGATCATCTAGCTCGGGGGCTCGGATCCGAAAACAAGTTTCATATTTGCACTCCTCAACACCTAAGCTTCGTATTGACATAAGTATAACTTCTTATCTCGTTCCTTTCTCCATACCTAGATTTTCGTGCTAGGTCCGAGTGTTGAAATTAAGTTGTGATTCTTACTCCTTATGATTAATAGACCATTTTTTACTATAAATTCATATTAATTCATTTTCGTTTGATAGATTAAACTCAAGATCAAGTTGAAGGTGATTTGGGGAGTTTTGACGGGAGTTTGCGAGTAGACTTTTAGAGCGCCGCGATGTACGAGTAGCCTACAAAACAGGAATGTATTTGCAAGTTTAGGCAAGTTCCTAATTGTGTGATTAGGGTGTAATTTATTACTTTCTTTGCGAGTAATGTTATATTAATTTTTATGTATTAGAAATTAATATGGATGGATAAAAGCATGATGGGTGAGATTTTATATTAAAATTATGTTATTACATATTATTTCATATTAGCGAGCATTTAGTATGACATGGCTTTGTTTATGTTAACAAGCGAGGTTTTGATATTGATATTTATCAAAGTGTAAAATGTGAGTTTTTGAAAATGAAATTTTCAAAAAATGAGAATTGGCAAGAAAAGCTAGAAATAGCAAGAAAAGCGAGATTTGCGAAAAAGGTGAAATTTTGCGAGAAATTGAAATGAAACAATACTATTAAATTAAAAGTGGGTTTTAAAGTGAGAAATGGATTTTAATGCTTGAGTTGCATTGGATTGTGGGTTGAGTCATTTTATATTTCTTTTCGGGACCGTGTTGCTTTTTCATATTGCGAGAAAAAAATAAAATAAAGAGAAAGCTTGGCATTTTACCGTGAAAGTTGGAAAATCTAATTACGGATATACTATAATCACATCAAGCGAGTGACAGATTATAGCATAGCTTCTACGAGATAGTCCTATAATTTTTATAAAAGTATCAGAGACACTTGTCCCAAATTTCTAGCGAGATACGAGTTGTGAGTCTTTATGGGTATGCATGAGTACATATGAACATTCGTGGATTTTCATTGCATTGACATTGTATTTCATTTTATTATTATTCTGTGGCATAAATATTACACTTGAGGGCACTGCACAACATCACATATATCATTTTATTTTGGAGACTAACTTGTACACATCATTTTCTACCTTTGTAGATATTTATACTATAGGTATTGAGACTAGCAAGTAATACCATTGAGGGTGGCTTTATTCCTAGAATATATTCTTCTGGAAAACATATATTTGGATTTTATTTTGATGTATTAGTCTCACATTCATGTTGTATTTATTTGGACGCTTAGTGGGATGTATTTATTTTACACATTACTAGGATTATGTTAGACGTGATGTATTTTTGTGCCCGATGGGCTTGTGTATTGCATTCCGTTGTTGCTCTATTAGTGAGATGTCATGTTTAAAGTAAGAAAAAAATGTAATACACCTTATCAGTGTTAGAGCATGTAGCTCGTTATGTATTTTGTAAACAGGGAGTTTGCTATTATTTATCAGGTTGGCATTCCATTTCTGCATACTCTAATATATATATAAGTTTGACAAGTGGCGACGTTAGCATGAATTTTCTTATTTTCAAATTAATAAATATTTTTCATTCTCTTTTACCTAAAAAGGGAATACACTCACCCTACAAGGTTTCTAGCAGGTTCGGGGCTTACTTCGGGTCTTCTAGGAAAATTGGAGCGTGACAATACTGCTTGGTAGTTCTTCATTTTTCTCGATTTGTCAGCTTCTAGTCTTTAGACTTCAGCACCCAAACGTCTTCTATGATCACAAATTCATGACAAATTTTTGTAGCCACTATTTTGGTCTTTTTGACATCTTTTTCCTGAAACGCACATAAAAAAAGTAATACCAAAAAATAGTACAGTATGTGCATCAAATGTCAAATAATTCCCATTATCACTCAGGTTTACAACTCTTGTTTTATACAATTTTATACCCTAATCACACATCTCTACCTAAATATTGCTAGTCCCAAGCAATGCAAAAATAAAAAATAACGAAGAATGAGTTCGAAAAGTTTCAATAACGCTCAAGAAACTAAAACGTTTATGAAGTTGTTGCTTAATTTGATTAGCTAAATGGGTTGACCAAATCTAATTCAATGAGGTAAAACATCTCAATTATCAATCTAATAGGGGATTAGGGTTCTTCTCTTCGACCTCTTCATTGTGAAGTAAGTATCCCTAGGAATCGTTCATGTTCGTTTTGAACTGTAATCAATAAAAAATGTTTCTAATGACTGATTGAAACTTGCATAACCTATTGATGACGAATTTTCAAATATATATTCATAGCTTTCTACTTTTCATCGGTATTTGTAGAGGGAGGATTTTAGGGTTTCCTCTACCCTTGTAGAGTAGCACATGCAATCTATTTCAGGTATGTAGCGAGAGGCATTCCAATTCCAAAGTAATAATTATTAATTACCTATTGAATGATGAAGTTATATGTAAGTGTCATATAAGTTTTGCTTGAATTGAGGTTGTATGCAATACATGTACTTGTATGAAAGTTTGTTGTTATTGGTTGATGTCGTGATGAGATTATTATATATATAAGCTATGTGATATGTTGTAGAGTAATTTGGATTGAGTGGTCGGGTGATTGTTAGGCCTTGGGAATACATTTATTTTAAGATTTATCGTGATTGATATTAGCCTTGGAAGTACATATGTTCCAAGGCTTGTCTTGATTGATGTTGGCCTTGAAAGTATATTTATTCCAAGGTTTATCGTGATTGATTTTGGCCTTGGGAGTATGTTTGTTCCAAGGTTTGTTATGACTGATGTTGGCCTTGGGAGTACATTTATTCCAAGATTTGTAATGATTCATGTTGGCCTTGGGGGTACATTTGTTCCAAGGTTTGTCGTAATGGTCATTGGCTTTAGAACCAAATCCGAGTGCATGACGCCTTGGGTTATGGCACCTGAGTTGTCGGTAGTAAGAGGACTGTATATCCCGGGTCATTGGTCAGGTTGGTTGTGTTGATAGTTAGATTGTTTGCTAGATGTTGTTGGGTGTATTACTTACATTGATGTTTCTATCTTTCTCGTTAAGCTTTGCTTAATCATTGTTTATGTTGGTTCATTGAAAATTTCTTTAGAATTGGAAAGACTCTAATTCGTACATATTTGGTTGTATTTTGCAAATATATTTTCTTATAAAATGCCTAGTAAAATCAAGTAGCAGTGGACCAATGATACGGGACTAGATGAAATGGAGCTTATTCAGGCAGTTGTAGTTAGTCACATTTTTGCTATTTCATAGACATATGTTGGCGTTTAACCAGATTTATTATTAGTCATTTAAATATTGACGTAAGAATGGATTATGTTTAAATTGTCATTGGATTGCAATAATTTTAGTTATAGAAATATGATTTATTTAAAAGTTTGTTTTATTGTGTAGTGTGAATGATTGTTAGTGGCGTATTCGGGATATGTCGAATTTTAAAGCATTAAAGCTTCCTTGCTAGCTTGTGAAAATTGGAGATGGTGGCACTGACTATGGCATTGTTGTTGGCTATCGGGGGCGGGTGATCACAATTTGGGCTTGCAGAACGAGGTAATTGCATGTAAAGGGGTGTAGCGGCTAAATGACATCGTGATAGGGCCCTAAACAGCACCGACATGTAGTGAGAATCAGCGATGGTGGAGATACATGATGTCGGTAATCAACCAACTGAGCCGTAGTAATGTATGGTAAAGATAAGTAACGGCTGGACTATGTCAATTGGCGGTTGTGTAGCCATTGCGGCTTGTTAATTTAGGGTGGAAAAATAAAATTAAAAACTAGGGTTTTTAGCTCTGATATCATGTTATGTATAAAAGCCAAAATAGAATTATATTGATTATTGACAATGTTTATGGTATAAACATAAATAAGATATGCAAGGACCTAGAAGATAAATTAATTACACTGGTAGTACAACAGCTAATATAAACTAATATGGTAGCTAACCGTACTAGTAACGGCTCCCTACCTACTCGTGCTACTTTTTAATTATCTATCTACTACAGATGTGATGCTTAAATTGTTATATTCATATTTTTATCCACCTCAATCTATTATAGGTATTTATCTAAGTTGTATTAATATCGACTTTTTATACCTTTAATCTTTAGCCGTAATGTCATAAGCTTTTCATGCGTGTTATTATCTGTTTTTAAACTTACATCCTAAATTGAAGGGGGGTTCCCATTTATTGGAATTTTTTTAATGAAGAATGATGTTCTTAATGTCTAAGATGGACATTCTGGTTTCCTTTGTGTTCTTCTTGAGAGGAATCGTTATAATTGATATTAGATTGATTAAATTAAATTAAATTTCTAAGATATTAATATATTTCCTAGCTATATTTATGATTTGATTTGAACAAATTTGATTTGATTTAGTCGGATTGCATATAGATTTGATTTGATCTTGCTTGAATTTATTGTGTAAAAATTTTGAACTCTCTCTATATATGTCTCTATTATACATACCAATAAGAATTATTACTACTTAAATTAAATTTGTCAGTATAAGACTACAAGTCACGGTAATTCGCAAAATATGAAAGAAATGATATTTTGTAAATAGTTATATTTAGAAATTTCCTATATACCACCATACATGTGTTGACATGTAAGAAAAAAAGAGATTTTTTTATTATAATATTAATTTATATTTTCTACGTATCAATATTCTCTCTCCTACTTGTCAATATTCTCTTTAATATGAATCAGCACATGTATAGTAGGATGTAAAAATTTTCTAGATGCTTGAATGTAAAAATCCATTTCCAATATGAAATACCTTCTTACTAACCTGCAATTGAAATGTAATTTTCTAAATTATAGTAGCTTGGCCCCATAAAATAATACCACTCCACGCATGAATTTCAGTCCTTTCCCGAACAATTTTTGGTTCCGCCCGGTCTAAGAGGGATGTACTAATATTTTCAAATTTAATAGTTGCAACAATCAAACGGGTATAACTCGTACTTTTTATTTCCCTTGCAAGGGAAAGAAGCTAATGTAATAACTTACAAGAAAAGATGTGGAAACTTTAAAGATGTAGTGGCACACCATAATTATATACCATCACATACTTTTTTCAACTGGACTTAGATAATCTTATAGAAAAAAAAATGACAACCGTACTTTTAGTATGATCATTAAATTCTACTGAAGCATGCGCGGTGAAGGGATTGTATATAGGATATTTTATTTTTATATTATTGGTTATGGTTTTTCATAATATTATTTTAATCAAATTTTATCTTTATTGATTAGCATCTTTTGTTTTTTGTTTTTTTTTTCCAATTCTTTATAATTTTGTAAGAAATCCAAATTTAGTGGAATTCATATTATGATAATATTTCTAAAAAATATATTTTATGTTACTTTTAAGTATGGAGAAAATCTAATTATGATAATATTTCTAAAACATAATATTGATTAGGATAATGTTTCTAAAATACGTAGAGAAACCTAGAATGATAAGAATCATATCATAATAATATTTATTTTCTATTGGAATTCTAATTGCTAAATTTGTATAGATAAATAGAAAAAAAAATTAATGATGACACCTGTCAAAAGCTATATGGATTATGATTAGGGCGAAAATAATAGAAGTGATATTTTTATATTAGCGAGAATATATATCTTCTATTACAGCATGAAAATTATCAACATGAAGGCATCTAATAATGGCCAGTTTGGGATTATTTTTTATTGAATGCTACTACTTTACTTTCTTGGAAATTGTATGGTGAAATGTTTGGTAAACTCTTAAGTAAATACTTTTAATAATCAGTTTTCGTTTTTTTAAGGGTACTTTTGAAATCAGTCTTAGGGGTGATTTAAAAAGCTATTTCTATTTTTTCTTTAATTAATTATCATAATAATCTCAATTATATTTAATATATTTTTCATGCATACCTACTTTTGTCTTTTTATAATAAAAGAGCACAACTTTACAAAAAATTACACTACTTATCAAAGCATTTTTTAAAAATTATTTATCAAACTCTAGAATTATCCTCACTTTTAGAATCAATTTTCAAACACAGATTTAAAAAACGAATTTTAAAAAATATTATCCATCTCATACTAGGCAGTACATCAGGTCTTTTTGAAGTGTCTGAGAGCTTTCATGACCTTTTCAATATATCAGCGACTTTTTGAAGCGTCTAAGAGCTTTCATGACCTTTCTACGGTTAGACACTCTCTATGCAAGACTTGGAAAATCATTTTTTTTTTTTTTACCATCACAAGACTTGGAAAACTTAATATGGAAGATAAACAAATATTTTAATGGAAACCAATTTGGGAATTCTGTAATAAATAGACTATAATAAACTTGAAGTGAATGTTAATATAGCTTTCTGTTGATCTTCTTGTAAGATTTGGACGCAAATGATTTGAGCTAATCATAAATAAGTTCAAGTTCAGTTCTTTAAAAACTTGGTTCAAATTCTTTCATCTATAAAAAGCTAGGCTTGAGTCATAAAATAGGCACATTAAATAAACGACACAAGTCTGAAAAATTTTGGGCTCAGCTCATCATGAATTTAGGCTCGTTCGAATAGTTTTCATTTGAAAATTATATATTTTTCAAATTAAATGTATAAAATATATAGTTACAAGGATACCAATGAGCCGAGTTGAGCCATGAGTTGTTCAGAATGGACTTGTTTCTTCATTGTGCTCACTCATGTTGGACTCGAACTTGTGAGGAGTCCTACAAGGCTTGTTCAAGCTTGGCTTACTTTGTATTTGAAATTTTGGGCTCAAACTCAATCTCTAATCTTTTTAAGTCTCGGCTCCTTAGTTAACTCGTTACGCTCAGCTCGGTTCACTTATCATTTGTAGTTAAATTCAACCATCAAGTAATCTTAAAAACAAATATTAATAACAATTTATAATAAAATTACCATATAATAATAGTTTATAATTCTGGTTGTGTGAGGCATACTAGTTCACATCTTCACCTAGAGCACGATTATCTACATTTTTATAAATGAAAAACAAACAATAAAAGATGACCCATATTGAAGAGCAAATTTATAATGACCATGCTACGTTACTCTCAAGGATTGGCCTTTCCCACATTATTAATTATTGGATTCAAGTTGATTGATAAAAGTAGGTAATTTATTTTATGTTTATCCACATTTGTTATAGGTGTTAGACCTAGAACCATAGGTTTATCACACTCAAATGTAAGTTATTATTAGACTTTCAAAAAATTATAACTGGGACTAGAAAAATCAATATGTGAAATCATAAATAATTTCAAGTGCGTGAATTATACTTTTGACAATTTCAGGATAAATGTACTTCCCCGTTGTTTCTAAGTCTCTATTTAGAATTGCTACGCAAATTAAGGTAATGATTATAAATTATGAAATTGACTAAAATTCCATAATAAAGTCAACTTTTAATCTCCATAATAAAAAAATAATTAAAATATCAACTCTCTTTCTTCCCAGTTATGATTAAGATAAGAACAATTTCGATAGTTTGTTAATTTTTTATATTAAAATTTTGAAAATGATATTAATTTAGAAATTTTACATTTTACTAGAGTGATACTTAAAAATATAAGAGAGGGAGTATTTTATTATTATTTTACTAAAAATCCAAACTAGGACTTTGAAACTTGGATCCTTTATGAATAAGAGAGGAGAGTAAATCATATTTTACCATTGATAATAATAGTTTATTTACACTGAAGGAGTCTTAAACAAGTGAATTTCCATACATGATATATGTACATAATTTAAATATACGTATCATATATCCAAATGTGTTTCTACATAAAACATTCTACGGCGACGCTGCGGCACATTTGATCTATAATATAATATTGTGTCTGTACTATTTTTTTCTAACTTTTTTATTTTGAATCATACTCTTATATTATTTTAAAATAGGATAGTTACTGCCCGGAGAAAAACAGGCCAGGGCTATAGCATAGAAAGTCTATGCTAGCAATTTATTTCTAAATTTTTTTTTATAGTGTTAGCATTTCTATGTTGAAAAAAAGGGATAGACTTGTGACATTTGAATTTAGATGTGTGTCTTTGACTTGTATACATTGCCTTGGGTATAATAGACAATATACTAGCTGTCCAAAATGAAAATAAAAACCTAAGTCTTCCAAAGATCAAATAAAGCCAACTCTTCCACAAGCACCAATTAGGAAGGAACATTCTCAGAGAGAGAGAGAGAGAGAGAGAGAGAGAGAGAGAGAGAGATGGGAAGATCTCCATGTTGTGACAAAGCAAATGTGAAGAAAGGGCCATGGTCACCTGAAGAAGATGCTATGCTAAAAGATTATATAGAGAAAAATGGTACAGGGGGAAATTGGATTTCTCTCCCACAAAAAGCAGGTATTTATTCTTTTTAAAATTATATATTATTGATCATTTTATGATTGTTGTATTGCAGGTTTTAAATTTCAAGCTTTGGTTTTTCGCTTATTCTGTTGTTATGGCCATAAATTTTTAGCTGGATGCATTTATGTTATTGTCGGTTTGCTAAAATCAATAATTTTTCGCTTAAAAGCGGCAAAGAAACAACCTTTGTTCGTTTCATTTTACTCTCTTAGAGTGCTTCTAGATTTGGAATTAGAGAAAATTTTCTCTTGTATTATTATTAATAATGATTGTGTTTGTGCAATTATTAGGTTTAAAAAGATGTGGAAAGAGTTGCAGATTAAGATGGCTAAATTATTTGAGACCAAATATTAAGCATGGAGAGTTTTCTGATGATGAAGATAGACTCATTTACAGCCTCTTTGCTAACATTGGAAGCAGGTACCACCACCCTTTTCATTTTTAATAATAATAATTCAAAATTTTCATTATTTTTCAAAATTTTTATTTTTGGTTCTAGTTCCATCCCAATTGATTTTGCTACTATTTTCACATTATCATAATAAGTTTTAGATTGAAAGTACTTTCATTACCTAAAAGATTTAAAATTAGGAAACTAGAAGCTCTCGAGAAATGATAAAATGTTGCCAACAATTTTAAAATTTACATCTTTTTTTACATTTCCAAAAAGTTGCCTTCCATTACCTTAAAAAATTTATTCTAATGATAAAATTTTAAAAATAAAATAAAATTTCAATTAGTTTTGTGAATGAAAACAGCATAACTTGCCAGAGAACAGCATGGAAACAAAACTAGTGGGAACACTTTTCATTAACTTTGCTAAATCCAACTCCCTCGTGAGTGTACTAATTCACAACTTTTAGCACTAATCATGTTACTTATCTTAATTATTTTGGAACTAATTTTCACAATAAAAAATAAAATTGCAGGTGGTCAATAATAGCAGCCCAATTACCAGGCAGGACAGATAATGACATAAAGAATTATTGGAATACTAAGCTCAAAAAAAAACTCGTGGGATTAATCCCTAATCCCTCTCACAAATTACCCATAAATAATCCCCTTAATTACCCACTATCTTCATATTCATCATCGTTATCGTCCTCTTCATATTCATCACCAACGCCATCATCAATTAATTATTTGCATACGTCAGATCCTTTTAGATCTTATAATACAGGAACGTTATATCCTGAGTTGTCTTACGATCAACTTTCTATGCTTCAAAATCCCTTTAATTTTTGTATCACAAAAGGGGAAGGGGGGTATGAGGGCCCTATGGGTAATTATGAAGTGAAAGAGGGTGTACCTTTGTCTAGCTGCAGCTCTTCTGATGATGGGGGCTATTTACTTAATGGTGTTGATGATAATCAAAATTTAATTATCCCTAATGGGTTATGTGGTGAAGATGCAAGTGATTATAGTTGTCTTGAGGAGATTAAGCAACTAATTAGTACCAATTTTTGCAATAATGTCAACTTCTTTGTGGATCATGACAATAAGGTTGAAGAGAAAGTTGCGTACTCTTGACTTTGACTCTGTATTCGCTTAGAATGAAATATGGCGACAAAAATTTTTACATCACTGTTGTCTTGAGATGGTCGCCAGTTATTAACATCATATTTATCTTATGAAGACGGTCGTGCGACAACATCTTTTGTTAGCATTGTTGTGTTTAGATTTGTATTTACTTTAGCAATTTTTTTTTTCTTTTTTCTTCTTCTTGTGTTTTGGGAACACTTTTTTTATTGCATAATGAAAAGGTTGCTTTTATGCATTTCTTTTTGAAAAAATGATGTATGTGTTAGTTCAAAATTAGCTTAACCCATTGAAAAAGAAATGTAATGAAAAATAGTGTAGCCATCATCTATTTCTCAAGGATTCTTGTCAAGGCCCTTAAATAAACCCTCTTATCTTGGTATTTTTCTAATGTTAATCTTGTAATGTTCTTTCCTTGTTTTCTGTGATGCCAATTTCTTTTTGGTGTGTTGTGAGGACCAAGATGAGAACCTTTGGTTATTTAATGGGTTTTATGTTTATCCTCATCCTTATAAGTCTTCTTACAAAGTCTCCTAATTAGTCTCTACATAGATAGATAATTCAGGATCAAGGGCGGGTCACCGTGGGTTAAACCGTTTATTTTAAAACCAGTAATTAAAATTAAATTTATTTTTAAATTAAATCTTATAGGAGGCATGTTATTTTAATTTTAATTATACATTTAAAAATAAACGAACCAGCAACGTCAGACAGGGAGTGTTTAGCACCCTTGCCAAGCAGCTTGTCTCACTTCGATAATTTGCAGAAATTTTTTTTTGGATTGTCTAAAATTAATTGGACATTTTTTATTTTGATATAGTTTAATCATTATAACCATTAGTGTTTTATCAATTATTAGGGGCTACAAACTATAAAGATAGATTGGTCATTAGTACATTATTTCAAATTTGAAAATGTAATTTTTTTTTTCCTTTGCCTAAAATAACATGGTCAAACAATACAATCGTTTGTGTATGGGAGGTATATACTAAACAAAAGCAATTTATTAATCACTCAATATAAACAATAATTAATAAATGGTACAAATTGACTATCATTGATTTCCGGAGTGCTCGCCCCCAATGCGTACCCTGTTACCACCTTATTAATTACTATGGATTTAGTAATATCTATTGGTGATTTCGTCAAAATAATATGGTCATTCTTCAAACGACCATACCTATTGTTTCTATGGCTAAACATGATACTATAGTAGTACCAACAGGTTTCGAAATTTTGGCATGTGGCTTTTCGATCGAAAATAAATAGTCAGATGATGATGCCACTAGTGTACAAATTGAATATACTTGTGATAACAAATAAACATGTTTTATCTATTCAGATACATGAAAATGATATTAGCTTGACAGTTGCATTCTACGATAGAATGGTCCGACAACTTAAATATTCTTTTTCTTATCAAAACCCAAAATATAACTTTATTAGTACTAATATGGGTAAGCTTAAAAAAAATGAGTAAGCTTATAACCAAATTTAAAAACCACCACCAATAGTTTTACCACAATCATTTCCGTGCTATTTAATGATCTCCGAACAAAATAAAGTGATATGGGAAATAGTAAATTTGTTGTTACCAGCACTAGAATTGATATAGGTCACCATATGAGTGGAGCGGGATCGGAAGCTAGAGAATGCCAAAATTCAAAAAATTTGCAGAAAGCTGCAATAGAAATAACTATAGCATGAACGAATATACCGCCTCGAAGAAGTATTTCTGTAAGACCCTATTTCAAATAACTAATGAAATTGGGAGATTATGTTGCAATTAACTGAAACTGGATTCTTTCTCTCCGTTGCTATTCATGTTCTAATTTTCACGATTAACGGAGAGAAAAAGAAGAGAGAAGGGGAGAAGTCACTTCTTGGCAAAACTCGCTCGATCTGAGAGGAGAAGAAAGCTAAGAAGAAAATCAATAGCGGATTCTGACTCCTCGTCTCGCTCTCGTTCTTTTGACGCAAATATTTCTCCTAATCTGTTCAAGTAATTCATACCCAAATTCTCTCAAATCATCCAAAATTTGGTTGATTAATGAATTGATGTGTAATTCGATGTTACAAACCCATATCTCCATTGAATTTGGTTATAGGTTCGTGTTTGAGTGACGTTTAATAAAAGAACTTGTCTTTCCAAAGCTTTTCGAGAAAAATCATTAAGTCTCGTATAAGTTATGTTGCGGAATTTGATTCTTATGCTATTGAATTAATGGAGTAAATATAAGTTTTGAGGTTATTAAACTCGAATAAAAATTTATATGAATTTGAAGTTAAATTTCTATCTTCTATGGAAATCTAGTGCAATTCTAGTATTTCGGCTACTAATTTGACCCGTCTACGATTCAAATTAAATTATGCTCAAAGAATGATAATTTTAGATAATTGAGCTAATTTTCTAACTGTAAAGTTTGAGATTAAAAGAAGTTACGGTTTGAGAAATGTGACCAAAATATCAAACTACTGTCAGTCTATCATTGCTACAACCTGAACATTTTGGGCTCTATTTTGACACTTCTACGATTTGTATTAAATTTTTCTCAAAATATAAAAATTATAAATAAATGAAATATATATCTAACTGAAAAACTTCAACACAATTGGATTACGGTTTGAGAAATATGGCCAAAATTTCAAGCTATTGTCAATTTATCTTTCTAAAATTTTGGTGCGATTTGAACACTTCAGGCACTATTTTAATCCCTCCACATTTTGAATTAAATTTTTCTCAAAATATGAAAGTTGTATGTAGATGATATACTTTCTGATTGTAAAATTTGGGCTCAAATAGATTTACTATCATGAGAATAAATAGTGGTTATTATTTGGTTAATCTTGGGGCCCTAGGACCAAGGTTAGCGTATTTGTGGTTTGTTTAGAACCTTAGGGCCCTATGACCAAGGTAGATTTGGATTAGGTTGTTGATGGACTTTGGGGCCTTAGGACCAAGATTGGTTTATTTGTTATTGATGAACTTTGGGACCCTAGGACTAAGGTCGACTTGTTTGTTGTTGATGGATTTTAAGGCCCTGGGACCAAGGTCGACTTGTTTGTTGTTAATAGACGTTGGGGCCCTAAGACCAAGGTCAGTTTTA
>MKEJ01004300.1:0-14287 GCA_001753735.1 Embelia ribes
TAGTTCAGTTTTAATGGTTTCAGAAACATCAAATTTTTATTGCATCTAATTAGTAGAACAACTATTTACAGCAGTTAAGAAGATTAAAAGAAACAAAAAGAAGCTGTGTACCTGTGCATTACATCCCACCCAGCAGGAAGAAAACGAGGATTAATAGCTTCTACGAAAATCTGTCTCCACTTCTGGCAAAATTGCCGAATCCCCTCTTCCCCATGTTCTCTCATTATATGATCTACAACTTGCTTACCATGTGGTCCATGACCGAGTAATGATAGCTTTGAACTACTTTTTGCTGAGATGGTTCCCTCAGCATTGGAGGCTAATCGTGTATCAGACAATCCATTTTCATCGTATGCAGTTTGATTGTTATCACCAGCCAAGACTTCCGTACTAATATCTTCATCAGCACACAAAGAGAGGCCACTTACATCCACATCAATATCTTCTTCTCCAGATTTGTCCCTCGCAGAAGCATGTGAATCACCTGCATTATAGGGATTTGAAGAACTTAAAGAGGTTGAGATTGGCTCAACATTACTGCTCTCATTCTCCTCTTGAATGGTTTCTCCAAAAAGCTTTTTAAAAACATATCCCTTCTTTTTCTGAAACCTCCTCCTCTCATGAGGACTCATTCCAACCAACAACGCTTTTTCCAGATCTTTCTCTGATATTTCCCTTCCTCCAAAATACTTCATGACAACCTGCAATATAACATATCATAACTTATCTAGAACATAATAACTTGAGATATTGGAATGGAAGTCACCAGAATATGCTGTCAATTGATTCTCATCCTACAAAGAATTGTGCAACAATTACAGATTCATGCACACAAAAAATGCTGCTAAAAAGGTCATCAGAAGCACACATACAAAGCGTTGCTTTATAATTTATTTTTTAAAAAAGAAAAACTATTGGGATTTTTTGTCGCACAAAATCAAAAGCAAACATAACTAGCGACGTCATGCAATGAAAGAAACATCACTTAATAGTATAACCCGCTGAAAACTTTGAATTTTTTTATTTACAACTTTCTTAATTCATCCAAGTAGCTACATGGGTATTCATAATGAAGGAGATCTGTAAGTGTATCAATTAGAAAGTGCGAGAGTATTGAAGTGAGAACGGACAGGAAAGGCAAAGGTAAACCTCTAATTGCATGGAAACAGTACAAAAGGACATATGTATTACGATATTGGACAAGCAAATGGCTTTCGATAGGAATGAGTGGCATCGAAAAATTCACGTTAACGACCCGACGTGATGTCTTATTTTATTTCATTTAGCCCCATCCCAATTTATTGGGATTTTCAAGGCATAAATGATAATGACGATGATGATGAACTCCAGACTTTTCAGCACTCCCCCTTAAGTTGGTGCTTAAATGTTTGTCATGCCCAACTTGCTAATAAAATGCTCAAAAGTAGTTCTGTGATGTCCTTTAGTCAGAATACCAGCAATTTGTTGCGTAGTTGGGACGAATGGCATGCAAATGGCACCAGCCTCTAACTTCACCTTTATAAAGTTTTGATCAATTTTTATGTGCTAAGTTCGATCATGCCGTACAGGATTGTGTGCAACGCTAATTGCAGAGTTGTTATCACAACACAACTTCATTGGACTTGCAGATGGTTGTCGTAGTTCATTTAAGACATGACTTAACCATAAAATTTTGCAGATTTCAAGAGCCATAGCTCGAAATTCTGCTTTTGCACTACTGCTTGCAACCACACCTTGTTTCTTGCTTCGCCAAGTAACCAAGTTCCCCCAAACAAATGTACAATACCCCGCTGTAGATCTTCTATCAGTGATAGATCCAACCCAATTTGCATCAGTGTAAACTTCAATATTTTTTAGCTTATTCTTCATAAAATATAATCCTCTTCCAGGAATATTCTTTAAGTACCTTAGAATTCTGAAAACTGCTTCTAGTTGTTCTTCATTTGGAGCATGCATAAACTGACTAACAACATTAACAGCAAATGCAATATCCGTGCTCGTGTGAGATAAATAGATCAACTCTCCCACTAACTTTTAATATCTAGAAGCATTAACAGGAATTCCTTCGGTCTTTTCTCCTAATTTTACTTGTGGATCCATAGGAGTATCTGACGACTTGCATCCACTCATTCCTATCTCTTTCAAGAGATCAAGTATATATTTTCGTTGAGACACTGCAATCCCTTTCTTGAGCCACCTCCATTCCAAGGAAATACCTCAATGCTCCAAGATCTTTTATCTCAAATTCTGAAGCTAGGCACATTTTTAGTCTCTCAATCTCCTCGAGATAATCTCCTGTGAGAATAATATCGTCTGCATACACTATAAGAATTGTGATCTTCCCTTTGAAAGATCTTTTTACGAACATCGTATGATCGATCTGCCCCTGGTTGTAGCCTTGTTTCTTTACTGAGCAAGTGAATTTTTCGAACCATGCTCTCGGAAATTGCTTGAGCCCATACAAAGATTTATTCAATTTGCATACTTTTGAACCAAACTTTTGTTCGAAGTCAGGTGGTGGATCCATGTATACTTCTTCAAGATCACCATTGAGAAACACATTCTTGACATCCAATTGTTGTAAAGGCTAGTCCAAATTTGCAGCAATAGATAGAAGTACTCTTATCATATCATATTCAGCTTTGCTACCGGAGCAAAAGTCTTTGAGTATTCAATGCCATAGGCCTGGGTAAACCCTTTGGCAATCAATCGAGCTTTGTATCTTTCCAATGAGCCATCTGAATTGTACTTCACAGTAAACACCCACTTAGAACTTACTGTAGTTCAGTTTTTTGGTAGAACCATCGCTTCCCAAGTCTTGTTTTTGTCTAGAACCCTCATTTCCTTTAGAACAGCTTCCTTCCATTGTGGAACATTTGGAGCCTCCTGTATGTTCTTAGGAATTTCGACCCTAGAAAGTAGAGAGGTACAAGCCACAAGAGAAGATGACAAATGGTTGTACGAAACAAAATTTTACATGGGATATTTAGTGCAAGATCTAATTCCTTTTCTGTGAGCAATAGGAATATCAAGATTAGACACCAAATCAGATTTGGAAGCACTTATACCTGAGTTTTTAACTGGAGAAAGGTTAGGATTATTCCTCGGATCGAACTCTAGGCAGTGCTCCAAAGTAAGGTGCTTTCGTTCCTGATTTTTGTCCCTTCTTGAATAGACAATGAGCGCATTGGTTCAGCCACTTGATTTGTTTCTCGTTTCTATTGCTTCATAAGGTGTTTCATGTGATGGTACCAAGGTTGTTTGTCCTACATCTTTCATATATAAGCCATCGGTTTCTGTTTCCCTTCCTGAAGGCATCAGAACAGTCCCCCAATATATTGTGTTTTTTCTAAGTTTTGAGTACTAATATCCCTATTTTCCGACTTTTCCAAATCAAGGTCAACCCATGTATAACCTCGTTGAGTTGTAGAATAACCAACAAAGACACTTATATGCTCTAACATCTAATTTTCCTCGGTTATGAGCATGAATTGAACAAATGCCCTGCAACCAAATACTTCTAAGGGCAAATCATTGACTAATCGAGAGGTAGGAAAGCAGGATATGAACTTATTTAAAGGAGTTTGAAATTGTAATACTCTTGAGGACATTCTATTAATCAAGTAAGCTGGTTTAAGAAATGCTTCTCCCCATGGATATTTAGGGACTTTAGTTGCAAACATCAATGACCTTTCTACTTCCAATAGATGTCCATTTTTCCTTTCTGCCATTCCATTTTGTTGTGGAGTGTCATTACAAGAACTTTGATGAACTATGCCATTTTCCCAAAAATAAGTCCCCAAATATTTTTTCAAATACTCCTTCCCATTATCACTCCTAAATATTTTAGTCTTAGTTTGAAACTGAGTTTGAATCATTTTATTAAAATCTTTAACCACTTGTTCAGTTCCAGATTTCTCTTTAAGCTAATAAACTCAACTTAATCTTGTGTGATCATCTATAAGAGTAATAAACCATTTCTTCCCCGCGAACATGCTTACCCTACATGGTCCCCAAATATCACTATGCACAACGGTAAATGGTTCCGATGGTTTTTAGTGTTGTAAAGAAAATGATGCTCTATGATGCCTTGCCAATTCACACACTTCACATTGAAATACTGACAAATCTTTACTTTTAAACAAATTAGGAAACAAATGTTTTAAATACTGAAAATTCGGATGTCCTAACCTAAAATGCCATAACATTATTTCATCCTTGCTAGAGATAGAAACGGATTCAAAACATATGATTTGAGATTGTCTTCCCAAATCAACTTTATTCTCAAGAAAGTACAGTCCTCCACTTTGTCTAGCACTGCCAATCATCTTCCCCGATGATAGGTCTTGAAATTGACAAGACGAAGATAAGAAATTAGCAACACAATGATTATCACGTGTAATTCTGCTAATAGAGATCAGGTTGCATTTTAGGGCAGGGACATGGAAGACAGATTTGAGGATAAGATTTTGAGATAATTTTATGTCACCTATTCCAGCAACCAGTGTCAAAGATCCATAAACAATTTTAACAGTGATATATTTAGAACACGGAACATAAGAGTGAAAAAGATTAGAATCACCTGTCATGTGATCAGAGGCCCCGGAATCAATTATCCAAGGGTCTATAGATTGAATGATATATTGGGAATTTAAGGCTGAGTAATGTTTACCAGATTGGGCCACTGAACATGATCCAATAGTGGAGCTGGATGGATGGTTGACTTGAGAGATATTGACAGAAGGCTGATTGAGGAGTTTACATAGTTGTTCAATTTGTTCCTTGCTAAATGGAATAGAAGCACCAGAGTGGTCTTGATTGGATTGGGTATGATACGCACGTCCTTCGTTCTTTTTTCGAGGCTGCCAATTTGCCGGTTTCCCATGAATCTCCCAACACTTGTCCCGAGTATGTCCAGGTCGATTACAGTGATCACACCATGGTCGCTTGCTTGAACGATGATCAGGATGTTGCTGTCCGTATGAGTGAGATTTATTCGACATTAAGGCAGATCCTTCTGGTGTCAATGGAGGAACAGGTTTGTCATCCGGGAGCATTACCTTTCGCCGGGTTTCCTCGCGTCGTACTTCTGCGAAGGCTTCTTCAGTAGAAGGGAAAGGATCTCGAGCCACCACTCGGCCCCGTACCTCGTCCAGGTTTCGATTAAGACCAGCAAGGAAATCAAACGCTCTTTCTTTTTCCAGATTACGCCTTTGCTTGACACTGCATTCAGCACAGAATGAGTCCTCTTCAAAAAATAGATCCAGTTCTTGCCACAGATCTTGGAAATAAGAACAATACTGGGTGATAGATTTGGAGCCCTGCTTCATCTCCTTCAGTTTTGAGCGAATTTAAAAATTCTGAGAAGCATTTCCGAGATCAGAATACATCCGCCAAGCTGCATCCCACACTTCTTTCGCCGTCTTGGACCAGAGATAACGACTAATGTGTGGTTCCATCGAATTGATAAGCCAGGCGAGAACAATAGAATTATCAGACAACCACGTCATATATGATGGATCGGTTGTCTTGGGAGTAGGGAGTTCACCGGTAATGTAGCCCAATTTTCCACGTCCACAAATAACGATCTTTACGGACTGCGCCCATTGTAGGTAGTTTCTGCCATTTAATTTGTGGGCTGTAATATGGAGAAAAGAAAGAGAAGTATCGCTTCCGGAAAGAAAAGCAATTGGGATGGAGTTAGTCTCAGCCATAGATTGACCAGATGTTAATGATCCAGTATTATCACCAGATGAGATGTCTGTGTCATTTTCAGCCATGAGAGACAATTAGTCCTTTGGCTTTGATACCGTGAGAGAAAAACACAATTGGGATGTATAATTTCTGTGTTTTTTAAGATGAGTATAATTCTCTTTAAATAGATTACAAGGGAAAAATCAAATCCCACAAAATCAGAACCAAAAGAAGGCTAGAGATCCTAATTCTAAGGAAACAAATCAGTAAACCTATTTAAGGAAACAAATCTCACTAATTAAATCCTAAATATATACAATTTTTAATTTTGTCCATAATTTCAATTTTCTTTAGGATTAAGATGGTAAAAGCGGATGTGAATGAGCCAATATAAATGAGAAGTACGGGTGAAAACTCATTACCTTTCCTTCTCGGCTTCAAATCTTTCATTTTCTATCTGCATTTCCCTGGAAGAATTGATAAATGAATTTAAACATTCCTAGGCACATCAATCTTCTTCAACGCAATTAAAATCAATCCACCATTTTTTTTGCTTCGGTGCTAGATCACAGAGCTTGTTGCAAGAGATATGATACTACTATCCTAAAAGGATGATGATAAAGGTATCAACGTCAAGTTTCAATGTAGGATGTCCAAATCGGATGTGGTGGTTGAACCCAGTTCGCAAGTACTCGACTGCGCCAAAGCAGTAAGAAAGTCCATCTTTAAAATGCTAACTCCAAATACCAAATGTATAAACTAGTGTATATGACAAATACATATGTTTTGACCTTCCCAAATCCCCGCTTCACATTTCAAGCATAAAGTTCCAACTTCACATTTTCAAGGATGAAGTTTCTATTTTAACATCCTGAAAAAGAAACTATACATTCACTAAAAACCATTAATTAAGAATTGAACAGGGTTCACAATGCACATGCCCAACAAACCAGATAAGCAATTTGTTTTCCAAGATATTAGTATAATCTCTATAACCAACATAGGGATCGTAATATAATCCCATAACTAAATCCGCCATGATTAGCATGAGACATAAAAAACAGCAGATTTAAACTTGAAAAAACCAATGTAGACCACAAAAAAATTGCAAAACGACACTACCTTTTGGAGTTGATTCTATGGGACATCATCGTGATGCTGAGTTAATGAGGTAATCATTTCTTTGCTGCTGCTCCTACTAAGTATTAAACAGTAAAATCAACTAATGAATTTTGATTTAGTTATTTGACACAAAAATGCATCGAACTCCAAAGTAATTAAGAATTACCCATGAAATCTCTATTGAACCCCAAAAGGAGCTTCTATACAAGAGCGCAGAATATTTTTCGAAATTTCCATGCTTGAGAAAAGTAAAACAATTCCCGAAACCTAATTTTAGTTAATAATTTCACGAAAGCACCTTGTAAAACCTAAGCCACAACTACTTGATTTAAGACAATGTGATAAAAAGAGCAAGGGAATGAAAAGAATATATACAAATACTCACAAAATCTAAACAAATATACAATTGAAGATTTTATTCATCTTACCTCCAAATTGGACCGAAGAAGAGATGATGGCGATGAGAAAGAGGTGAATTTGTAGCTTTAAGTCCTCAACACTATAATCTGTTGAAAGTTACCAAAGATTAGTCATAGGAAATTATACCAACTTGTTACTTGCAAGTAGGGGAACAAATTGAAGGTAACCCCCACTTTATCAGAATATGAAATACTAATGTTGCATAAAACATAACAAAATATTGTCATAGGAATGCATACAAACACCTTGTAAATGAAAGAAAGAATTTACCCAAGTATGATGACGCGCCATCTTAGGTCGAGATTTTCTCCTCGGTGGCAGTTGTTGCGGGCATGGCTTTCACGGTTAGGTTGTGGAAAATTTCAGATAGAGTGAAAAAAGTAGTTCAATGGCTAATCACTAAGCTTTTCAGCGTGAAAAAAAAAACACAAGGCTGAGGAAAAACAAAAAGAGAACTTATCAAGAAGGAAAACAAGAAATAGAACCTTGAGCAAATCAATAATTTGTAAGGCAAAGGGTGAAATGAATAATTTTCCACATGAATGTGGTAAAAACGTTAACTTTCCTCCACTCATGGATATGCCATTGCACATCCATGATCCCATCCCTTTACCACTTTAGATTCCAAAGCATAAGCTAACAACTTGAGTCGTAGAGACAGACTCTGAAAACATGAAATATCTCTAGATATCATAAAACTCATTTAATCAATCGAAGTTCATTGCTTATGTAATCGAAGTAAGAAGACAAGTGATAGCAACAATCAGATCCATTGAGAAAACAAAATATTGTGCAAGTATTTGGAGCTTTTAAATGCATAAATGTGTTATTCTATAGATAGATAAAAGGCAAAGAATGAAGTTATTTGACAATACAACTTTGTTAACACGAAGTTGACAACAAAGGAATGACGAAGTTTATTTATTTCAAATTTAAAAAAAAAAAAAAAGTTTATTTATTTCATTATTTAGCAACATATCTCATTTCTAGTCATACTGCAATGATCCGAGCTGATTATCATGATAGGCGAGGTTTGAAATAGATCTCAATTGTTGTACATTCCTTGTGAATAGGGTTGTCCTTTTGCTCAAACTTTCCATTCTTGTAGCCCACGACGTTATGGCCTAAAAAATGTTTCAGTTTTCCGTACCTAAATTTCTATAAAATAGTGTCCGTGTGGTGCCACGTAAGTATACTTTTTTTGGAAGACTGCAACTTTTTATCCCATTTATTGATTAGGATTTTTCCTTTCATGATGTTGAAGGCTCGGGTCGTTGAGTACAACTCTAGGGTGGGTGGATCTAGCATCGGAGATCAACGCGGAAGAATTGGAGAAGGCATAATTGGAAGTTGTGAAGTCCAATACAAAGATAAATCCAATCCCTGAACAAAGATGAATTCACTCAAAATGGCAGCTGAAATTCTTCTGTCTCAACGTGTAATCGAAGTGATTTTGAAACTCTTGCAGACATTTCATCAAATACTAAATGTGGTAAACTGTACACGCAAAAATCATCATCCATAGTCAATAAGAATAAAAGTACAAATATTTCATCGCACACCAATTGTTAAAATGAGTGGATATCTCTGTTTGTAAAACCGAACACGTACCCACAGAACAGAGCATAAGAATATTTACCCTGTATAGAGACAAACTTATGTTACTCTTCTCCTTCGTTTACGCTTTTGTTTTTTGGTGGGAAAGATGTAGATCAGAAGCAGTCTGTAATTTATCTTGTTGTCACCTGCTTCCCTATTTTGTCACCGCTTGAAAGATGGGCCACCCATTGTAGCAGATGCAAAGACGCAAGCAGCTTCAATAGAAGCAGCTGGACAAAATTAAGCTGCTTATATTGAGCTGTTAAATGAGTCAGGCTAGAATATTTATAACCTCTTAAATGGCCGGGAATATCAAACCAAAGGACATATAGGCATATGCCGCATATAGCTAGCCAAAGATTTGCCGAGATTTACGAAGCCTGGCCGGATATCAAAGAGAAAGACCGACAAGAAACGATGTTCAAATAACATGTACAAATCTAAGCAAAATTTCCACAAATATTAGCCAATTTGAACCTGGAAACATGTCCTCACGGCGGTGGCTCCCCATAACTTTAATGTAAACATACCAATGGCAACCAAATTAGCAATTTATACATGCTTGATGAAGAAAACAACAGGGCAGTCTCTTGATGTATATAGTTTCCAAAAACATCAGAAACCCCATAGGAAGGTTCCTTGTGCCCGGAACATTTTGTTCTCAACAACTACTCAAATACTATATAGAAGTACTCACATGGCCTGACATTATCAAAGCAACAAAACCAGAACAAAAAATTCCAAAAACAAGGAAAAAACATGGTAAACCTCTTTATTTTCCTTAATCATACTTTTGTGCTACCAGTCCTGCTTAAACGCTAAACCTATCGACATAATTTTCTCCACCTGCACACAATGAGAATGTGCACCTATTGACTTCACCTCCAAAATCTGCTCGAACACGCTCCAGCAAAAAATAAGCAGCAGCCACTTGACCAAGCTCCAAGGCCTTGCTCTCATCGCCATGGAGCAAGACATAGGGATTTAGCACCATACCAACCGTAGAGAACGTGAAAGAGAGTCAGCAGTTTGGCATTTTTGCCCTCACAAGCCCAAAAGTTTGACTGGAGCTTTACGAGAAGCTGTCCTGAGGCTGGCTGGTGGCGTAGAGGCATGTGCCATTTTAGGAAGATCAAGCATTCCAACTACTCACATTCTGCATATATACCAACTCAATTATGAACATGAATACTACACCAAATTAGCCGGAGAAATGGTGAAGGAACCAATTATGGTTCGAGAGATGTATTCTTCAAATTACAGGAGACAGTTAAAAGCCGGCCCAACAGATGGGGAGTGTATTACTATCCAGTTACAAGAGCAAAAACAAAACTTTCTTAGATATTGGCAAGCACCATAGCCTAATCTTTCAAGGAGCATTTGGTCCATTTGAAATCATTTCCATGCTGCTATCACTGAGTCCAAAAATAGGGAACATTACAGATAGATTACTCCTGGAAACAAACCAAAGTTATATATATGTGTGCACATGCATACGTGTATACGCATGCATATAACCTCAAAACATTGGTACTAGTTATGAACTTCTGAGATCATTGATGTCCGTTCTCAAGTCTCAACACAATCATCCCGCAACGCAAGTCTATATAAGCGTACCATTATGATAGCCACATCATCCAAGCACCCGAAATAAAAATTACCAAGTTGATGACATAGATAGAAGCATAAAAAGTGACTAAAAATGATGAGAACAATCAGGCAACAAAGTAAAGTTAAAAAAGACAACATAAAAAGATACAAAAGAAAGAAGGAAACTGATCCCAAAAATCTTCACCTTTACTTGGATTTTTCCAGTTAATCACGAGTAATCCGACAGAACAAGCACCCCATCTTCATCATCTGTTTGGAGGACAAAGCTCATTCTCCTTTGCTTCTATTCATAATTCTGATCTGGTAATTCTTCTTATTATTTACAAGAGCATAAAAGCTTTATATACTTGCCAAGCTAGGACAAGTTAAAAGCTGAAGGACTCTATTAAACAGTCAAATCAAAAATAAGTAAAGAACCAAAAACCATCAAGATAAGGGAAAATGAAAAAGGAAACATCCTTAAGATGCCCTCTTTAATTTAAAGGTAGAAACATAAATCGGTTTTGCATGTACAAATTGGGGCAAGCAATCAATTATACAACAAATGAAATGTGATAGACCCGAATGCTGATGAGGGTGTCCACTGGTTGTTAACCTTTGCCTCAGAACATACCGTATCCATCGTCTTTGGCATTCATACGTATATAACCTACGATAGCCAACACGAAAATAAAATAAGATCCAAGCTGCATCAACAGAGCTCTCACATGCTTCAAGATTGTCGGTAAAGCTATGCTACCAATGGACAAAGCATCAATCAAGATTTTACACGCGTCCACCCAGCCGTTACATTTATTGTTTTAAAAGAGAATTTAAAACATCATCCCAATGTCTCAACAATTTCAAGCATATAATTCTATACATTTGGAAAAATAACAAGGAAAAACAGAAGTCGGTGGTAAGACTATACTGATTCTTGATGCTACCCCCAATCATGTTCAAATTTTCATCTTTCTAAGAAATATAATTCCTCGGATTTGCAACATTTCAGCAATGGTTTGTTATATTGACTTATAAATCAAACCTCGTTACGAAGAACCACTCGCTACCTGGGGCTAGGTTTTGCTCAATGACAAGCAAGTTTAATAGCGAAAGTAACTTGTACTCCAGTAGTATGGCGCTACAGAATTTTCAATGCTAGGTCTGATCAATACTTTAAACAGGTTATTCTTTTAGGAAGCAGCTTACCAATTTTAAAAACATGTCACGAAACAAAAAAGGAAATGATACAGGAAATTCAACATTAGTGGACTAAACTTAGTTCTGTTTGCTTATCACCCATTGAAAAGAAAACTTTTTTTTTTTTTTTTTCTGTTTCAGAGGAAAGAAGACAAACCTATTTGAAGACTCCGAAAAGAATGAAGAGCTATCAGAGTTTGCAAAAAACATCAGAGGCATTGGAAGAAGCACGTACATAATCGCTGCAACATGCAAAGCAGAGACAAATCTCTTTTAGTTATTTTCCTTGTTAAGTGGAAAGGTTATTAGAAATAATAACAAATGACATCTCACTTGTGGTTCAATAGCATATATAGCCTTTGATTGAACCATATCGTCGACAAACATACATGTAGCCAACCCTATTCGGTTATGAAAAGGCATTGTGAAGTTTAGTACTTTTGCATGGCCATGTCCAATATCTACGATGCAAAGATTCAAGTTCTACTATGACAGTCAAGTATATCACAAACAAGCTAAATCTCAGAGGAGTGAGCAAAAAATCAAATGTTTTATGTGTTAATGAAGATTGAAGAATACATTTTCCTTGACCGTGAGGTGTTATCGCAAACCCAATAAGAATGAACTGGCTAAGTTCAGACATGGTGGCAGAATATTATGCGTGTTCTACAGATTTCATACTAAAACATGAAACACCTCATTTCATTTTGAGCCTTAACCATACCAGTGAATCTGTTTTATGCTCATATATTTTCACAGAAGAAAGTGTTTTGAAACTCAAGCCAAAATATTAGTCATACCAAAATCATATTTTCCCTTTTCTTTTCAGTCTAAGAACGAGATAAACCAACAACTTTGGTGCTTGGTACAAGAGAAGACTTATAAGTTATGCTTTAAGCCAGAGACCTTTTTTAACTGCTCACCTGTTAACATTGGCCACCAATTATCGAACAAGGCACATGCCTGCCAAATTACACAAGTTGAAATCAGCTACTTATAATGAACAATTACAAGAGATAAGCAATGAGATTTTATAACAAACCAAAAGAGAAAAGCAACACACCAGAACTTGGAGTACAATTCCTCCAGAAACCAAAATTGCCAACAAAGCAAGTCCCCCGGTGTGCAAGCAGGCTCTAACATATCTTGATACATCAGCCATATTTTAATTTCCACTAACTCATGGAGGGAATGACTGAACAATAAAATCTTTTAGTTAGAGATACTCAACTCAAGTCAGCTAAGTAACCAAGGGAAAAGATAAACAAAGAGTCGCCCTTGGGAATGAAAGAAAGATGAAAAGGACAATAGACACAAAAAAGATCACATGTTTAACAGTCAGCCTCACTTAACTAGTAAAGCTAAATATGAAAGAAAAACGAAACAACAGATCAAAAGGAGAAGTTTAATTCTTTCTTTTTAACAAATCGGACCACACAAGACAAATATGAATATAACTTCATCTAATACCTTATAATCCCTAAAATCTATGGAAATATAAGGTGCTCCTTTGAGATTCAGTTTGACTTGGCAAATACTTCGCCGAAGAACTTATCCACGTATTTTGCTATTTCGTAAACATTTGAGAATCAGGTATTGTCATCCTCCAGAATATTAAGTTTGAAATTCATTCGAGAGCGATATTAATAAAAACCGATAATATGAACCACCAAAAGACAATGATATAAAACTAAAAAAAGACATAGGACATGCAATGGACACTCCAAAAAGACACAAAAGTCATTGCATGCCTCTGTGGCATGCATGGGGGGAATCACGCAACGGACATTTACATGATCATACACCTTTGTTGCTTATAGGGATGAGGTAATCAAAATATTGTGTTGAACCACGCCAGACGTAATCAACCTGGAAATTCTACTTCTTCTAGTAACGTCTGAAGTCTCTATAGCATTAGATGTGAACGGAAAGAGCAAATATATATATTTGTGGCTGTCAACTTACACATCATTAGCCAGTAAAAGAATTGTTCCCACGATCTAAATTCTAGTACTAGTTTAAATCTCAAAACCGGCAAAGATATCACAAAGACAGCTTTACCATTAAACTTAAGCTCAAAGCAGTCACACACTTGCACTTCACTTCTAGATCATATCAAGCAACTCCGTTAATTACAGAGCTAAGAAGATTGACAGTTCTATATAATTCATTATTCATGACCAGTAATGATGATTCATTCTAAGGGATATGTCTTGATTTAAATCAAGAAAAAAAAAATAACAAAATATGTGGCTAAATCAAGGAAAATTCAATCTTTGCATCAGAAAAAAAGTTAGAAATTCATCAAAAATCAATTAATGGGCAAAAATCTTATAATTGACTATTCAAGTTATTGAAGCCTGACTACGTAAGATAACCACAACCACAATTGAAGAAAAAAGTTATTTACTTGTAGTCTCACACACATAAGACTACATTTTATTTTAATCTTTTTTAAAGTTTGACGAAAATTCCTATCAAATCATTCCAAAGAATCAATAGCCCATAATTAATATAAATACAATTCGAGATAAATCAATCCTTTGTGCTTAAAAGCTAACTTTTTCATTCTAAGAAAAAAGCTAAATGGATACAGCTTTAGACTACCAACTTATTTATGAGAAAACAGCCAAAAAAAACTCATATTAAAAGCTGAAAAGCA